>JAGDQP010022653.1:0-30132 GCA_022664845.1 Lepisma saccharinum
TTTTGAAAATAAAAAAAACTTCGAGATCTACCTCAGCCTGTAGGCCTACCGAAAGGGATTTTTTTTAGTTTCGCCTGAGGCATTACAATATGAAAAGCTTAGAGCACTGGATACAGTAGCTTAACTGAAGCCATGCTAAAAGGGCAAATGTAAATTAAGCTAACTGGTCGAGATTGCAAAGTATCGCAACGTAAACTAATGTGGAAATACTTTGTACAACCTAATCTAATTGCTCTCTAACATACGACATTTAACTCTATCCAAACTAACCGCTTGTAAACTAATACAATGTAAACTAACCTAACAAAGGCAATGTGTGATACTGCACATGTAATGCTTTTAGATGTGATGGGTTTGTAATGTTCTTATGTTCAAGTTTGGATACTAACCATAACTAACCTGTTACTTATTCACAGTTGTTACTACGTAATCGAAGGAGAAATGCTGTTGACATCGCCGGGGTAGGCAGATGAGCATAGGATATCTATTTGAAGGACGTTAGATGGCAGGATTTCTAATATGTCAGTTTGATACAGGCTAGCACAAATTATATTTTATCTTCTGAACGGAAATATTTGTTCTAATGGGCCAAGATACTATTTTTGTAATATGCCTAAATGCTAGGGCATGCATATAGTGGTTTCAGTTATGGTTTAAACCGGGAATGTCAAATGGCTTAGATATATGTTATATTTGGACGAGTAAAAAACCTAAGGGGGTAAGCGCAGATATATCAGAACAAATAAAATTGCAACGCAAGTTGTAGTTCTGTCTGAATAAATGTCTTAATAAGTAGGCTACCTCGTTTTTGCTTTGCTGGTTGTTAGTCCACCTGAGGAAACTAAGCTTTCTCGGGGCCAAGGACTATATAAAATCGAGTTTAGCCTCACTCGCATTCTCTGGGTCCATAAAAGAAGGCATCTCGATTGGTTATAACGTATATGATGCAACTCGTCTGACTATCTACCTACCTTTGAGAAACCGACTGAAGCTGATCATCGGAGTGAAAGCATATATAACGTCTTACCCATTACAAGGTGACCAACGTTAAAGATTCTGGAAATCTTTTATTCGCTGCGCAAGCACAAGTTAGATCATAGATCTCACAATATGCTTATTATGAGATCTATGGTTAGATCTTGGCTGGTAAAATACTTTTTTTAAGTTTTTTTTCTGAACATCAGAAGCAAAACATACCTTCCCTTGACTTCTTGTTCAAATCCTTAAGTCTGACTGATTCATTGTGTTTTTCATATTCCGGGAAATAATTGAAAGTGGTCGTCCACGTGCTTCAGATTTGTGACAATTAGAACAAAAGCTGTATTATTTTAACACTTAAATATTTCTTTACCCTATTTTACATGATACTAATGGAAAATAAATAAATTAAACCAATTTAGTGTGAACATGATCCACATACTTCCTCTCTATATACCCTATCTCTTTCAGTACTTTTTTCGTTTGCTGAGGAGCCTATAACGCCTCCTGTTGCTAACAATCATGGTGTGTAGCTCCTACGAGAGTATTTATAATCTCTCCGCTTTCATTCCTTCTAAAGAATTAAGATATCCCCCGGAAAAAAATCCTGAAAGAAGCACTGGATGATTGACTCACTCTGAAGGTAATACGCCGGACACCCCTCTGAAACAACCACTGCCGAAACAGTTAATTTGATATTGTTTAATTCCTTATTTATGAGTCTATCCATGTTGTTTATCCTTCGAACTAAACTATTCGTGCAATAAATTGTCTATTCTTCCGGAACTTCGGAACTTAACGTAATTTGTATTTCTTATGCTGCTTCCAGTACAGTCCAAGCAGGACTACTAGAGCATACAATGACGGCGAATTCTGCGTTGTTTGTTTCACTTTTAACCCAAGCACTCTACAGCAAGTTGCCCTCCAGAACCATCTAGTGGAATCTCAGAGCGGCCGAAAGTAGCAACTAGCGCTATCTGGCCGTAGAATTCAAAATCTCGTACTACTGAAGAAAACTCCATCAGTTTCTGCGCACTTACTAATAGGAAACCATGATAAATCTAGCTTATTATGAGATCTATGGTACCATTAAAGTGCTCTTACACTGTCGAACTTTCTAGGCGAGCAAGCTCGCCAGTGTAATAGCGCCTTACATTGACGAGCTTGCTCGTCGAGGAAGCTGATCAGCAAGCTCGACAGTGTAATAGCAAAAAATCCGTCAAGCTTGCTCAACGGAAGGCTCGTCGAGTAAGCTCATCGAATAGCTCGATAGTATAACAAAGTATACTCGAGCTTCCTCGAACCTAACTCGCTAGTGTAATAGTTTAAAGTATATTCGAGCTTCCTCGACAGCAAGTTCGTCTAACAAACTGTTGAGTAAGCCGACCAGCAAGCTCGATAGTGTAACAGCGCCCTTAGGATAAAAAAATACTTCGACTCTGCATTAAAACTATTAGTTAATCAAGCGCAACATTACTTTTTTCTACTACTACAACACTACTGGCAGGGATGTAACGGCGGTTATACGCGTGTATACCACCTAAAATTTTTAAACTTTACCGTATACCCACCTAAAATTTATGAAACACGCAGGTATATGGGATAGTAAGCGAAATGTTTCATTACATCAAGCGAAGACTGTACCCTCCTAAAAAATCAGCATTTCATCCCTCACCACTAGTCCAGCTGATTGAAGATGGATTGACGTAATTTTTCCTGTCTGTTGTGGGAGTAGGTTTTGTCTTTCACGACTCTCTCCTTCCCTTGTCTTCGCTGAAGGCCATTTGATTCGTCCTCCCTCGAGAGACCGTGCCTGCACTGACAAACAGCCAAAGTAAAGAACACAGGCATACACTGTACACACAACTCGACCCCTTGATTATGTGTTAACTATGCATGACACGAGCAACAAAGTAGCAGACGATGCTAGTGCCACTTTTTGCATGCAAACACGCTAAAACAAGGATAATTTCATTGTTGAACAAACATGCAATATACTCTAAATGCTTCCTACTATCGTTCCTGCAAGTTAACTACTAAATTATAAATGTTTCGTTTAAAATATTGAGGAAAATTCAGTCTCAGCCACTCTGAGCCACGAATTTGCCACTCTTACGACACCTGGTGGATGTTACTGTAAACTCACACTATGAACTTGATAATCGATCTTACGCATAAAATTTCAGTTATTTCAAAGATTTTGTTGGTTACAAGGCATACATGAAACTACAATCTACATTTGTGTGAATTCTCAGGTTTCTGTAACTAGTAGCTTTCCTGTATTAGCGTGCAAAACTTTTATTCTAATACATTACTTATATTCACCCTTAAGGGAAAAAAATGTTTGGTAAGTAGAAGTCGACAAAAGGTTGGAGTCATAAATTTTAAAAAGCCAAAAATGTCAAGGAAGGAGGGTGAAAAATTAGATGTAGAAAAGAAGATCTCAAGTTAATAAAAAGTGCCATGGATCATGAATTTTAGACGGTGGAGTGGAGGATGGGATGAGGAGCCGCGAGGCAGTGAATGCGCAAGAAGATCCGCAGAGGTAACCAGTGACCCTTAAGCGTGAAAGCAGATGCGCGTGGAAAACGAATGTAAGAGAAATGCGCAAGGGGATGCGCGTAGGAATTCAATGAGCGTGTTGATAGGGCGCTTGCACGTGATTGGCTGGAGGAAGGAATATGGTCATCTGCGTTGAAACGGAAGCAAATCACTTTGTTGAAGATAGCCATCAAATTATTTGCAGACATTGACGAGCGCGTCTTAGTTGCAGAAGCAGAGAAAGCCGAGGCCGCTGCGAAACCCGCTATTCAAGCGTGTAAGTGTACTCCTCGCTGGATCGACGAGGCATGCATCTGGCAAGCTATAAATATTACCGACTGGATCTCCGAAGACTTTCTCATCTGTTGGGGATGTTTTAAGAAAAAATACAGTCAGAGGGACTACCCTGCATGGGCATGGATGGTTTTTCCTTCATCCAAATTCCAATGAGAGGAAACACAGGTTTCACTAAATTACCGAGCAGAGGAAACTGTCAGGAGCTCCGATACTCGGGAAAAGTTGTTTGCTCTGTACCTGGAGTTGCATCCTGAAGGTGTGAACCTTGCCACAAATCTCGATTGGACATTAAGCATTTGATCAAAACTCGTATGTGAGAGTTGAGAGAAGAGCCACAATTGCTCGAAATATTTCTAGGAACTGTATATGTAGTGGAACAGTATATCTAGTGGAATTGTATATCTAGGGAAAATCTAGTGGAACTGTAAAGATGGCTTCATATACGTTGTGTATTTGTGATGTGTTTATTATGGACTTGTATTTGGTAGAAAGTTTTAAAGTATACTTGAAGGACAACTCCAGTTTGTGTAGTGGATGTAATTTAAAGACTACACACAAGTGAATGTACGTGTGGAATATAGGAACTGTGATTTCAACTCATTTAGATTATCATGTCAATCATCCCAAAGTGTTGAATTTGTACTATGAACTGTTTTTGTGTTGAGGACATGTGAACATTACGAAAAATACATTTTTGAGGAGTGTAGAACTTTGGTGAAAGACAGTGAGTGAATTTATTGCTCAATTGATACCAACAATTATTGAACAACAGTGTCGTGTATCTTTGAGTGTTGATCTCAATATATTTTCAAGAGATTACATAATTGATATTCAAGATAAAATGTCTGCTCTTTATATCTTGTTGCATGTGACGGCGCAACTACATTTCAACTATATGGTGAAACTACGATGTGATTTGAATTATTTACCTCATAGGTATCAAAAACAAGCCGAATGACTCTCAGAATTTTCATGGCCTAATGTGGAACTCATCTAATGGGTATACTGTAACCCACATTCACCGTATATTGAGTCAGTGAAATATACGCTATGTTTTACTGTAAAGGCCCCGAAAAAGCTGAGTGGATTCGTAAATTGTTTCGTTAGCAAAATGTAAAAGATGTTACAGAAGAAGGATGTCCTGCCTTAAACATGCTAAAATTCAATGTGAATGTGAATACGTGTATTTACCATATGCCAGTAGAACTTAGTGGCTGTGCACTAAGAAACTGTGTTCAACTCCAATACTGGTTTAAAGTGAAAAATACCAGTGGTATTGATGACGTGCCATGCATAACCTTATAAGACTGCAAGTTTAAAGAATATTGTGCTGCAAAGTACCTTCAAAGAGCTTATACTAATGTTGTCTTTAAAGAGCACTGCACCACAATGCAAATGTGTATGCCTTTTATTTATACTATAATAAACTAATACTATCAAATATATTGGGTTTTATTTAAATAAAAACAGAACATTTACATGAGGTAAAAATGTTTACTATCTAAAACTACTCTACTACATACATGGTTGTACATGCATTGTTTAAGAGCTTAATACTCTTCTTCGCTTCGGCCTTCTGGTTCCAAATATTCCAAATCAGGGATTAGATTATCATAATCCTGATTCTCAGGCGCATAAGATAGGTAAGGAGACTCGCCTTTCTTTGTTATTTTCTAACCCTAAGGTCTTGGAGAGTTTCGCTAGTTTAACACACATATAGAGAAAGGTGTCCTTGAAGATACTTTTCTAAATATCCAGGGTCATTTCTACAATCTTTTGGCCTTCAGCAATAATGGTCAGCACTTTACCAAATTATAGGTCCACAAGTAAACTCTTTGCCGCCAAAATCATTAACATCGCGATTCGTTATGAGAGAGCACCACGATCTCAAAGGAAGGGCGTTTCGCTAGTACATGGTTTATAAATCTCATCATTTTAAACGTGAAATAACGGATACCCCTATTTTCCGTGTTACTGGAAACCATGCACGTAGCTAAAGAATCTTCATCTTTACGCTTATTGCACCTGAGCGTCTCACATACGGGGTTTAAAACGTGGTCTCGTTCGCCCTTCGTTTTGGGACCAAGTAACATCGTTTCTACATAAAAGATAATATACAAGTATTAGTGTTGATGTTTTGACTTTTCTTACGAAACATTGGTGCTCTGGCATCACATATTTATCACAATGTTCGCAGTAATGCTCGCCACAATTGTGTTGCTGTGTTTCATTTTTCCTTTTACTCATATAAGTGATGGCACGACAATCCGGACATTACTTGACATTGTAACACGGTCTTGCCATTGTTAGGTACAATTTGATGATTTAAATAACATTGCAGTAACGGAAATACTCTGTTATAATCAGTGCAAGTAAATAGTTCTTCTTCCTCGTCGGTGATGGTATCACTACGTTCACAGTATGGACATTAAAATTTACATTGATGAAATTATTTACTACTATTACGTCCCACAAGGCAAATGGGCCTCAAGGCTGGTCCCTCACTCGCAAATAGGATTTGATTAAAGTAATTGTATTTAATGATCGTTGTCATAATGGATTTAAAGCTGTTTTGGGGCTTCGGGATGAGCAAAACGAATATATGCTTCTCTTGTCAATGAATTTCTTTGGTACACTACAATTCTGTAACGCGGAAGTAAACGCTGTTGGAAGCGTTTGACTTCATCGAGAGTACATCCCCTCAGCCTCTTAATGTCAAAACCGGTGCCTCACACAGATCCTTGGCCTCATTGATCCATGCATATAGACACTTCTTCGGATTTTGAAGGACAACCACTTTAAACCTTTCCCCCTCAGCTTTGGCTCTTGCCAAGACCAAGCTCTGAGGAAGACAATAGAGGTCTGTTGGAGGCGAGATTATGTATTTCTCGATGAAGGCTGTCCTTTCGATGATCTTTTGAACACGCTTACTGTATTCTTGACGTTTGTGTTTGTTCTCTCTTCCTTTGTGCGGATTCACAACACGTAATTTTATGCTCAACTGACCTAAAAGAAAAGTTTCATTACTTTGAATCACATCTTCTATTAAGCGCAAATTTACATCTTGCGTCAGCTCATCTTGTAATCAGCACATGACGTACAATGGTCTATTGAAAGTGGAACTCGTGCTATCAATCGTTAATCCAACGTACGACGCGGAACGAACGTGCGGGATGATGTTATCTAACGCAAAGGAAAAGTGGTTGGATACGTACGCTTCAATATTCCCAACATTTAAGTTCTGCGGGGCCACTATGATCTCTCTCCCTTCTATTGCAAAATGGGGATGCATCCTATTGCGCCTTGCCACAATTTTTAAGTTATTATGACTAGTATAGGCGCTACTACTCTTATCACTACCGCTACTAGTACTGTCACCTTGGTTCCAGGTACCGTATAATTTTGCAGGAGGTACACAATTATTATCTTTCATCACATGTTCTATGATTTGCTCATGGAAATGAATGTTATCGGGGTTAAGATCATCTAGTGCAATTTCCCCCTCCTCCACATTTATATCACTGAATCATATCATTCCATGATCTCGTCTTCAACATTGCATCAGTGGGGCTAAAATCATGCAGCGCGATTTCCTCCTCACCAGAAAAGGAATTAGTACTACATTCAAATGGATCTCGCGGGATCACATTAACCTCAACCTTATCTTGTCCCGAGGGCCAATCATGCATCGTATCATTTCTCAGTGAAGGAATATCACCAAACATGGCACTGGCCACCTCATTCAAAAATTTGATTCCGGATCTTCTAGATTTCCATCCATCATGGTTTCATCCCCAAATAAGGAACTTAAATTGATGACTCCTGCTGTATGGCATCATCCACATTATATCCGTGCTCAACACCATTAGCAACATGGTCGTTAAAGCAGAGAGCCTTTGGCACTGAGACAGATGCCACTACCACCACATTCTGAGGATTCACTGCAACACCTAGAGGAGTGTAGGAACTGCCCCTACCACCCTGAAAAAGGGTAGCATTGGAAAATGCCCCAGCGTGCGATAAAATATATCACCATTACTTCTCGCCAAAAGGGCAAAAATATATCATTTTGAATGTTATCATATGCGAACATACCTCTGACAAATAGCTAGTTAAACAAACACTTTAATTACAGCATTATCCGCTGGACGATGGCCCTGTGGTTGGAGATGATACAACAACTGTCATGCCTCAAGAAGTCTCTCATTGGTATCTAAAATGTCCTCAGCGAATGCTGTAAAGATTTTCTGAATAGTCATCACGATTCTGAAACGAGAAAAGATGTGTTTGTCTAATCAATATTCGGAAGCGAAGGAAACGTGTGTGCTTACAGTGGGCGTTTTGATGTTGTAATGACAAGATATGGAGATGGCATGTGTCTGAAAACAACCTAAATTTTTTTAAACAAAACTACAATCTACAATGTATTCAATTATAAGAAAGAAAAGTGAAACATACTTTCAGTTTTCGATTACAAACATATTTATCACTTGTAAGATTCACAATATTATTTTCTTATGTTTAGAACAAGAAAACAGTTTCAAACTACAATTTTTCTAAAGCAACCATGAACCAGATGGTTTTTTGTTCTCTTGATTTGTAAAATGAGAAACAAACTATTTTCTAGCAAAAGTGATTCAGAAAATAAAAAAATCCTTTGTAAAATGGGAAACTTTTCCCATTGTATGACACAAAAGCGAAAGTACTTTCAACTTTCAGTTAGAAACAAAATGTATTTCTAAACTAAAAGTTTTCTAAAGCATATGTGAACCAAAAGGTAGAATTTCTCCTACGCTACACAAATTCACTTACCCTGATTACGTAAATTAAGAATCAGCACACACAAACTCAACTTCCAAAAGAATTGTATGGAGTCTAAGTAACAGAAAAATATTTTGAGTAATATGGTTCACGATAATAAGTTCTACGCAACAATTTTAAAATATGTATCAGTTTTCTCTTTAACTTACACACAAACTTTTCTCTTTAGGTTGCATACTAAATTTTTCGTTAGTAATAAATTCTTTTAACGTTTCTCAGGGTTGTTCAAAAATACTTTACAAATGTGTGTTAAATATTTTCTCTTTTACAATAGTACCAACTGTTTTATAACAAAGTATTGTGGTGCAAAAGTTTCAAACAATGTTAAACCGTTTCTCTGTACGTTGCAAACTAAATTTTAAAATGCACAAATACTTTTAAAACTTCGTTAAACCTTTTTATACATATGTGGACAAATACTTTAAAAAGTTTACAAAGTTCTAAATTAAAAGGGGGTTAACGTATATAGTCTTTTTCAATCACAAAGCGAGCGAAAACGTCTCTCCTTGTTCTGCACACTCTGTAACAAAAGGAAACTTCTTTTGAGTCCAAAATTCGTTTAACAATGTTACAAGTACAAAAGCCGTTTCACTACTTTGTATGTATAAACCAAACCCAATTGTTTCCACCTTTACAATGTATGGGAAATTGTTTCAAATCTTGTAAAAACAGAATGTATACCAAACTTGTTTGAATTTTTACTTCTAAGAAAATTACATTCTTTACCAAATTTGTTTTAAATCTTTCCATCTAAAACATTAAAATGTATAAAATTTGTTTTCAATCTTTGATTGTAAAACAAATTTTCAGAATCATAAGTAAAATCCTACATTACTTTTCTAAACCCAGAATGAGAGTACAGCACAACTTCTGAAGAATATTCAATCAGCAATCTGAAACAAGGAAGACAAGTACTTTATATCGCACAACAACGCGCAGTCTACACTAGTCAGTGATCAAACTCTGAATGAACTCAGGAGGGACGCGTATGCTATATAACAAACTCGCTACTCATAGGCTGTTCACAGCGTCTACCTCCAACATCATCCAAACCGGATCAAACTGGATTTTTATTTTCGCTATGGTACGATACCATTCAACTTCGTACGTTTTGTTTCTAAGGGTGAAAGAGAAGATTCTACATGGTTTCAGTAGATCGGATTTATTACTGTGTTTCACAGTATATACTACTTCACTAGCTAAGTCTTATCTTCAAAAAGTGAAGTCATTTCAGGATGCTGCCGCTGGGGAAGGGGTCGGACATGACTGGCATATGCTTCTTTCGATCTTCTATGGTTTAAGTTTCGAAATGGTATAGGTCTCATGCCTATAGTATTTTTCCTAACAAAGTTGATTTTTAAAGCTCTAACGGTGGGGAGGGGTCGGACATGACTGTTATATATGTATTTCGATATTCTATGGTGTAAGATTCAATATCATATCGGTCTCGATTATGTAGGATTTCTCCTAAAAAGTTTATTTTTCAGGCTATAGTGGGTTAAGGAAAGGTCGAGTGTAACTGCTGTATGTTTCTTTCCTTAAAGTTTGGTCTAAGCTTCAATATGATATAAGTATTGAGTCTTTAGGATTTCTCCTAACAAAGTTGTATTTTAGGGCTCTACGGGTTGGGGTGGGGGTCGGACATGACTGTCATATATTTCATTCCTTAAGGTTTGGTCTAAGCTTCAATACAAGTCTCAAGTCTGTAGGTTTCTCTTCACCAAGTTGAATTTAAGGGCGCTACGGAGTGGAGGAGGGGTCGGACATGATTGTGGTATGCTCCTTTGGATACTCTATGATTAAGCTGCAATATGATATGTCCCGTGTCTGTAGGAAACGAATAAAAAATAATAGAAACAATCACTGCATAAAATTGTTTTAATACAACACTTTTTGTGTCCTTGGTGACCACCAAATTTTTTCTTGTGTTAAATCAACACAACAAACGTGTTGATTTCGGTGGTTCAAGACTCTGATTGTGCTAGTATGACACCTTCCATTGTGTTGAATCACCACAAGATCAACACTGCTTTTGTGTTGATTTAACACAATAAAAAGTGGTGGTCGCCCTGCGATACAGAAAAATGTTGAATTAACACAGGCATTCTTTGCATTGTAGTAGTCTCCGCTTAAAGATTCATAAACTAAAAAATCGCAGGGTATACCTTATGAAAATTCTAGTGCTACAGCACTGGGTGTAAGGAACAGGGTGCTTCAAGGTAACATATTTACGGAGTTCTAAAAGAGATTGTATAATGCTTTTGAAGATTTTTTTGTCCACATACCCTCATTTATAACAAAAATTTCTTCATTTCTGAAACTGCTTCTATTTGTGTTTCTAGCATAGCTCCGAAACATTTTTTTAAATTTCTACAGCAAGGAACTGCACAATACATGCAAGGCATATTATTTTGCTCTGTCTCTTTAAAATGATAATTTCACTCTACTCAACAACACACAAGATGCGTGCCTATTCTATATACTAAATAAAATAAAAATATTTGAGTCGTCCACTTGCAAAACCTTTTAAACGACAATTTTTAGAAAAATCAAGTTAGAATGATCGTTTGAATTGTCTCAGCGTACTCTACAATGATCTGAAGTTAGGAGCAAAACCCTCTAAAATCGCTTAAAGAGGCAATGAGAAATACACGTTCACTAGCAAACATGTCAAAATTGCAACGGCTACACTTTCAAAACCTGTTTAAAAGATCACTTGCAAAGACAGCTAAAATCACAAAAACAACATGGCCGTCCGGTAATATACACAAGCAAAACCTGTTAAAATTTCAGAACTTTGCATTAAGGGGATTAAAAACAACGTTTTGCTTTTTCTTCCTCTATAGTTTATTCCGGCAGCTCTGATTTTCACGCAGTGATATTGGCAACACTGCTTTCAACCACCTTGTCGCTATAATCAACAATGGGTTGTTTATTTGCATGACTTTGTTGAAGTTAACCGCAATCAAAGTGTGTGCAGGGACTATGTTATAATGCTGGTAAAATATTACTTATTTAGGATGAGTGACAGTGCAAAGAATACAAATAAGATTTAAGTTGCAGTCGTCGAGTCTCACTTTACAGATATTGATCCTGCAAAAGCAAACAATACCCCAGAAAATCCTTTTGAGCTGTTAGACGAAGAGGACATCGAAATTTCGTAATATGTACGAAATGCAGTAATTTTTGGTAACATCGTTGCGTGAACTTCTGAACCTTCGCATCTCAGAAGACTACTTTCTTTTTATGTATATTTTTTTAGTTCATGCATTTTAATGCATTGTGTGTTTGTTAGAAATGTTTTCTTCAGATGCCAACATGTTATTGTTATGTTCGTTAGTCACTCACATAATGTGTTTTAAGTTTTTTGTTGTAAGCACAATTTTTTAAATATAATAACAAATATATCAAAACTTTGATATTTCATTACTTTTATGCAGAATTGTCAAATGTTACTAGAAATGACCCTGTGTGAAGATACAAGCTTTCGGTTGTCATTATTGCAAACATCAACAAGTATAGAAAGTGTAAAGTGCATATTCAAGTGAGTACGTTCGCAAGATGACCGATCGTCCATTTGCAAAACCCGTCTAATTTGCTTTGCACTTGCAAAACCTGTTAAGCGAAAACTATTTTTAAAAGAAAAAAGTGCTTTAAGTGAGATTATACGGATTTTAACAGCCAACTCTGTAATTTTTTGATACTGTAATTATGTAACACTTTGTTAACAGACTGTAGCAACTATGGTAAAAATGACTTAATTGTTATATTAGCTGGTTCTAACAATGTTGCATGTAATGAAGGGAACAAATTCATGTCAAACCTGCGCTCCCTAATGGACAATCTGTTACACACGAATGTATTGTTATTCAATCTTCCTAATAGATTCGACCTTTCTTCTTGGTCATGTGTTAATCTAGAAATATGTAGGGTAAATTCTGCATTGTACGAATTATGTAATAATTTTGTAAACGTAACTCTGGGTGATATACATAAATCGGTAAAAGATTCTATACAGTTCATGCCCAATGAAGAAAATGAGCCCCATCCCCGACAGTCCAATTTTTGCCGCCATCGGCCCGGTGCCGGGGGTGTGACAGTCTGGAAAATGTCGCATTTAAAGGCGGTACACCGGCGGCCGGACGCCAAATTGGCGCGTTAGGCAAAAAATCATGTTGTCAAAGTGGCCTAAAGAACGAAGGAGTGATCTAATTAGCTTAAACTGATCCTTGTAGTGTACCAATCACACCAGTACATTTTGTGAAAATGGTTGGCAAAAGTGTGGGAAAGATTTTTTGCCACCCTTGTCCCGACTATGAGGTTGGGATTTGGTCGGGATTGAGGAAAATGCCGACCATGTCCTAACAAGGCGGGAATATGACGGCAAGAATAGTCAAAAAGAAGGCTGGCCACCAACTACCTGAGACAGTGTGCGGAAACAATTGCAATTAAAAGCAGTTCTAGTCACGATACATCTACAATAGTCATTAATTTCTTCATTATAGGGATTAAAAAATCAATTGCAAATGTCAGTTAGGATCGTCGAGCTTCACTCGGCACTTGTTTTGAACCCGGCTCTACACCGACGGTTGAAATGTGGGCGGCAGCATTTGTATGGGCCGAATTCTGGTCGAGGGTTTTAAGGCTCTAATATTAGAATATGCTTATTACATTAAAACATATTTATCTCTTAAATTCATTCGTCTTATTACAGAAATCTGTAGTGAGAAATATAAAAAAATATAAAGCAAGCAAATACAATGAAATTAACTACATTTTTAATGTTCTCGTTTTCATGATGGAACCATTGAATTTGAAACTATATTTCAACGAACACTTAATTTCTTTAATAGGGCGTTAATCTATGACATAGATTTCGCTTTATGTGTGTTTTCTAAGGTGACATATTACACTTATTCAGAGATACAAATTTAATAGTATGGTGAACAACGCGTAGCAACTCCATTCTAGACTGCCTGTTACTACAGATACCGTAAAAGAGCAACAATTTCACAACGTGGATCTATGGATGAGTGGATACGACGACGAGCTACCAACGAGAAGTGCAGAACGTTCCTGTGTTGGAACCCCACAGCAGCCAGTACGATTATTTACTGTTGGAAAATTAACAGCGTAAATCATGATGAGAGCAACGGATAAAATGTAAAACCAATAAACAGCATTCATGTTTTGTTTTGACCAATTAAACACGTTTTTTATAACCATATGCTGTGCCGGCGGCGGAAAATGCGTGGTGCCCGACTAACGCTCGACTGTGACTGTCGGGAAATGGTCGGGGTTTGAGCGGGAAATGATCGGGCCGACGCCGGCCAAAATGAGCGTTTTTCTGGAAGGTTTTTGCTGCTTTTGGGGTTATCGGCCCGACGATCGGGAACTGAGTGCGCCCCGACCCTGACCGGCGTCGGCCGAGCGGAAGGCCGACCCTGTTTTCTCCATTGGGATGGCATGGATCTAAACTATTATGGTAAATGGGTTGTGAGTAATATCATTAGGGAAAGTTTTAATAAGCGTTTACTAGAACCCACTTCCCACGTTGTTGATTTCAGTACATCTAACGAGGTTTACAATAATTTGTTTAGAAAAGGTAATTCTAAGTATACACAAGAATCAACTGGTTTTGGTATGCTTGCAGGGACTCAAACGTTGCAAAGAATCTTTTATTCACTACAGCCACTCTTAATGATTTGAAATACACTTGCACAATTTTAAATAAGTGCATTTACCCTAAGTTATACAAGAGCGGACATGATAATAAATTCTATCTTTCTATCATGCATGTCAATATGCAATCCATGAGAAATAAATATGAATTATTTGAATCACTGTTATTAGTGTATCCTGTTCACATTGTGTGTTTAATTGAACACTGGCTGTTGACTGATGAAATTCACAATTACATTCCTGAAAATTACAGATTAGGCCCTTATTTCTGTAGGCAATCTTCGAAGCACGGTGGAGTTGGTATCTTGATTAACAATAATTCTAGTTGCAATATTAAATTTCTTGATTGTCCATATTCTCTACAGAAATGGAATATGAAACGGTTGGCATAAGCATTCCTGATTTCAAAATAATAATAGTTAGTGTCTATCGTCTTCCGATTGTATCGTTACATCGATCTATAATACATATGGATAGTCTGATTTCTCACCTAAATAAGTTTCAGAAATTTAAATTATATTTAATAGGTGATTTTAACGTTGATTTGTCAACGTTAAAAGGATTATTTTGTCAAAAGGATTTGTCAACGTTATTAAGGATTCTCCAGAGTGTGCCTTATTTTGCAACTATATCTCATTGCATGGTTTAAAATTTTTAAATGACCAACCTACAAGACTTGATGCTTGCCTTGATAATGTTATTACAAACTCGGATAATGTTGAATTTGTATGTGCAGTGACTGATTTTGAAATTTCTGACCATCGTGGTCTATTATTGGGAATAGTTTACCCTGGTCGCTTAGAACCTGAATCAACTCAATCCTTCTATGCAAGGAGTCTTAGTTCCAGAAATATACAATTACTTATTAATCGTTTACAATCGACATTTTTTTCTGAAATATTTATAAATTGTATTCAGTTGAAGCTGCCTGGTCTGTATTCTTAAATTTATTGGCAAAATTCATTGACTCCTGTTGTACCAAAATTAAATCCTCTCGTAAAAAAGGTTTACATGGGTCCTGGTTTACAGACAATTTGCGTAACATGAGACAAAATTACGTTCATTGTATTCTAATAGCTCTACCGATACTCAGCGTAAATCGTATAGAGAGGCAAAAAACGAGTATCATAAAGCCCTTAAAAAGGCAAAAACTGAGTTTACTGCCTATACAATTTTTTCGGCTAGTAATAAATTTAAAATAGCTTGGTCCATTATAAACAAAGTGAGAGATCCTAATGTACAGAATACAAATGAATCTAAGATTACTCCTGTTCAGTTTAATGACTTTTTTCTCGATGTCATCCTGAAGATAACACAGAATACTAATGCAACAAATATTAATCTTGAAAGTATAAAATCAATTTACCTGCTAAAAACAATTCAACTTTTAACAATTTTAACTCAATTAGAGCAAATGATTTGTTAAAGGTGATAAGATCTTTCAAGAACACTAGGAGTGAGGTCATATTTGGAATCTCTAACTTCTTAGTGAAACAAATTGTTGACTATCTATTGGAGCCTCTTTTGTATCTCATTAATTGGTTCTTAAGTGAATGAGTCTTCCCGGACTGTCTGAAATTTTCTGTGGTCGTACCAATATATAAGAACAATGGTGATATCAGCAACCCTTCTAATTATAGGCCCATTTCTTTACCTCCAATATTTTCTAAACTTTTGGATTTTTTTTATAAAACAACAACTAACATTATTTTTTATAGACAGTAATATTTTGAATCCAAACCAATTTGGTTTCAGAGAAGGGTTGTCAACTATGAGCGCTTTGGACTCTGTAATTACAGATATAATTGAGGATTTTGAGAACAAGCACATTACTTGTCTTACCATGGTGGACTTATGAATGATTCTAATTTAAAGAACGCTTCTAAATTGTTCTCACATAATCACTTATCGCTGAACGACAGAATGACCGAGATTATGTATTTTTCACTTTTAAATAATATATGTTCTTTTAATAAGAAAGACTCAGTAAAGTTATTGGGTTTACACTTGGACATGAAACTGGACTCGAAAATTCATACTAATATTTTATGTAAAAAACTTTCTAAGGTATTATTTATGTTGAGAAGATTGAAATTTTTAATTCCTAAAAATTGGCTAATACAGGCCTATATAGCGTTCTTTCATTCCCTGCTCTCATATGGTGTTATCTTCTGGGGAAATTCTACAGGAGCTAGAAATGTATTACTTTTACAAAAGGCTGCTGTTAGATGTCTCGCTGATTTGGGTCATATGGAATTCTGTCGTAGTAGTTTTGTTGAGTTAGGAATTTTAACAGTCTATGGTATGTTCCTATATCAGAGTATCATATATATTAAAGATCATAATACAAAATTTGCATTAAGATCAGAAATTCATAATTACAACACAAGAAATAGCAGTTTGCTCCAAATTCCTCGATACAGGCTGTCTAAGACAAGGCTAAAATTTTATAATATGCTACCAGAAAACATTAGAACTCTTGAAGGGAAATCGTTTTCTGTGAAAATAAAACGTATTTTAAAACAATGTTGTGCTTATAATATAAACGATTATGAAGTGTACTTTTTAGGATTATAAATGTAACTCATAAATTTTACTCATGAATTTGGTATTCTGAATTATTTATAATTGTAACACATTTATATACACGTAGCACAATTTGTATTTTAATTTGTAACTTGGCTACATTACAGCATGTCTCATCAAATGTAATGCATATTTATAAAATTGATTTTATTGTTTAGTACTTTTAATTAATAATAATTGTATATTTGTATATTTTTCAAGCAAACACAACTGACTACATCAAAACATCTCTGATGTAATGTGATGCATTAATGTAACAATAAACAATAGTTCACGATCGTTGGCCTTCTGTCAGGCGCTATGATTTAGAAAGAAGCTGTGAGCTATTATGGGTATAGATACAAGGAGAACATTCAAAACTATTAATCGGATGTTACTATAGAAACCCTAGCAATAAGATACACTCTTTAAATATCTTATTCAATTCTGTAGTCGCTGCAATCAAAGAATGTGATTTATGCGTCATTGGAGACTTTAACGTACACATCAGCTAGGATTCGATGTTCCTCGAACATTTCATTCAAGGTCATTGGTTCATTTCAACCACCGCCTGCTGCATCTATAGCTGCCTGTCCAATCAACGAAAAATCGTGTAGCCTGACGCCACGAATTGGCCGTTAGATGGCAGGCGTATCCAAGGCCTTTTGCTACTCAAAAGGATTAAGTGATGCCGTTGCAATATGGAATTTTGATTTATGTAAGACAGATTGATTGTTCTAAAGTAAAAGACAAATATACTGGCTTTTATACAAAACTTAATGTGAGCAGAAGTCATTCTTCTTTATTTTAATATTTTTCAATTATTCGAGCGATGAGAAATGCCGATAAATAAAGTTTGCTGTAGTGTATCTTAGTCAATAAAGCTTTAATAATAACTTCAAGTCCGTGACAAAAAGAAGCTGGATAAATTTGGTCTCGAAATATTGTCAAAGCGTAATAAGAGGAGTCTTACCCCCCAGAAAACGCAAATTACTCCCCCTCCGTAAAACCCCTCCACCGCCGGCAAAAGATTTCTCTAGAAGAAACTACAGTTCTAGCGTTGCTTTCACTATTAGATAGTACCTGACAACGATCCTCAATAATGTGCCGTAGTATGGGAGACTACAATATTTAACCATAACAAATAACACCATAGAGACACAACGAAATAACAATGTACGACTAGTACTGTACTAAAAAAAATTAAAAAAAAAAACATGCATTTGTTAAACAATTCGTACTAAAATGTAAACAATTTTTAATGCATGATTAAAAAGAAAAGCATGCTGGGGGGCGTTCTCATATACAGTCACTTTATAAATTCTTCAATTGGCGCACCCTATGCTTTTCTTTTTAGTCATTCATAAACAAAATTAGTTTTAACTTTTAGTACGAATTGTTTAAGAAAAGTATGTTTTTAGAAACTCTTTTATTATTTTTTCGAGTTATTTCGGTGTTCGGATACTTTTTTCTCAAGCTGATATTGTGACCCAAATCCTAAAGTGTTCTGCAACCAGTCAAACGGAACGTCGTTGCGGGCCAGTATTTATTTTAAGATAAAGAAGTTCCTTACTTAAAAAAATATGCTTTTAAAATATAGAAATATGTGAAATTAACAACGGAATATTGTATTGTCACCCGACTTACGTCGCCGTGCAAAATTTCATCATTATATGACGTCAGAGAATGAGTTAAATTAACATTACAAGATATGAGGACACGTTGAGCCATTGTGTACTAAAGAAAAGTATGTAATGATATTGGTTTCAATGTTCGTTGAGCGAATGCAAAATTACACACCCTTTCAATGAAAAATAAGTCTTTAGGGATACGAAGATAAAATATCTCAGTGTTTTTTACCCTCAGTAAATGGTATTGCCTCAGTCTAACTTTGTGTTATAAATCAAAAAAGAAATTTGATTCACAATATCATGAACGTTGTAATCATGAACCTCTCGAAGGAAGATATCTTCTAATATTGTAATTCCAACGAAGTTTTGGTCTTCCCAGTGGCCTTATTTCCTCTGGTTTTCCAAGCATGAACATACTCTTCGTTTTCCCTCTTCCGAGTTACATTGCCTTCCCATCTTAGCCGTTGTAATTTCATTATTCTTACAACACTGGGTGAGTCGCACAGTCTGGTCTTTACTATACAGTCACCTCCATTCTCCAGTCATCTCATATACCTTTGTCAACACCTAATTTTCAAACACACGCAATTTATGTTCATCTCCTAGAGTCATCTTTCGCAACCATAAAATATTACCGGCAGAATAGCAGATCTACTTTTAAAATAGCATATTCTAATGGAAAGAAACAGTAGTGGTGACCAAGCATCACCTTTTTTCAATCCACCGTCAATCTCGAAAGTATTTGACATATTATTCATTACCTGTACGTATTCGGCTTATGGGGTCGCTGAGACACATCTTCAGTAGCTGAACAGTATGCTTTCGAATTCCAGATCATACTAGGATATTACATAGTTTTCCCATTTTGATAGAATTATATGCTTCCTAAAAATCAAAGAACAAGCAGTGAAACGTCCCATTGTATTCCCATTTCGTCTGAAGGAAAAATCTGGTCCGACGTAGAACTATTTCTTTTAAATCTACAGTATTTCATCTACATATACGCTTAGGTGTGTTAGCACCATATTACTCACAGTCTGAACATGTTGCAAGTAAAGAGATTCCACGGTAATTATTACAGTCAGAATTATCGCCTTTCTATAAACTGAAAATATTACTGAGACTTTCAATTCCTTTAGATGTTCCACCTGTCTCTCTTATTACTTCGTTGACCTCGTTTCTGCTTGTTACATTTGCTTCTAAGTATTTGAATTTGTTTACTTTGTCTATGATCTCATTTTTAATCGTAATGTTTCTATAGGCACTGTGCAGGAGAAAAAAATCCACGGCACGTACAACTGCTACCTCCAAATAAAACAAATGCATATAATGTTTACATTATACAGCAACGGTTTTACAAACTTTTGGACAATTATTTGTGCTACTAGTGCTTGGTGAGTTTCCACACTAGAACACTTAAATAAATTACATTGAGATGAGTATGGTAGGACATAATCGGTGATAGTTTGAAGCAGGCATGCTGATTGCCTGCAATACGGTAACGCTGCTTCCACAAATTATTGTAAGCTTCTAATTAGCCGCACAAAGTAATGTTACGTGATATAACACGTAACCATTTTTCATGTTGTTCATTGTCTGCCGTAATATCGTGAAATGATACTCCACTTTATTCCGACTTGCCTTTTTTGCCTCACAGAATGGTACGCAACAATTGTGCACCATTCTTTTCCTAAACCTCTTCGAAATATTCCTCTTTTCTTATACCAATACTCAAGAGTTACTGACTAAAACGTATGTATTGTGCTGCCTCTAACGTCGGAATTAGGAAGCAAATGTTCACGCGGCAAACAATGCTTTTTGAAGCGAATGGGCAGGCAGCTATAGATGTAGCGGGCGGTGATTCCAACATAACATGTTTCCAACTAGAGGCAATTCTGTTTTAGATTTAGTTCTTTACACCCTCGAAAAAGTGAAGGTCACTCCAGGCAGAAATATATTCGATACACCAGACCACTTGTCTTTAGACATTGAACTCCAGTTTCCTCCCCCTCGCCGCTGGCGTTGTTCTAATTAACGAGCAATGCCCTGTGGAACAAATCGAGTTGGGACTTAGTTGCAACTGCAATAAAAGCAGTACCATGGGAAATTTCAAAATCAGGACACGTGGAAGATGCCTTGGATTTCTTTTATACATCTTTTGGACGCTGTTGTAAAAGACTATGTTCCAGTCAAGAAAGCAACATCCAGCAAATTTCCGATGTGCTACAGTCAGGAAACAAAACCTGCCCTCAAGAACAAGAAGTGCTCATGGGCTCTGGAAACAGTATCCCAATAATGATACTCATAATGCTTTCATTCAACAACGCAAGTTATGTAAAGCTCTCCTTCGCAGAGATTATGATTATATTGAATCTGTTTCATCACAAGCTGTAACCAATGCTAAACGCTTCTGGTCTCTTATAAACTGCAGGTGAACAAACCTCAGTTCCGCCAGCTCTAGTTTCATACAGTGAATGTACTGCCTCATTCAACGAAATCGTTGATTTATTTAAGAACTGCTTTTATGACAATTTTAATGCTTGTTCAGATCCTCCATTTTTACCTGATGTAAAGTCTAAAACTCCCCATAGCCTATCAGATATAAACATAACCGCTAAGGAAGTGTATCGCCTTTTAACATCTCTAAAATCCTCCAGGGCCTCTGGATCTGACAAAATAAATTCCGTATTTCTGATTAAACTAGCTCAACCATTATCTACACCTCTTACCATTCTTTTCAATAAGCTGTTGGAGTCGTCGTCATTGCCGCGCAGCATCCTAGCAACCAGATCGACTGGCTTTATACACACCGAGTAGCATACGAGTTTAGTATGGACGAAAAAGTGAAAACGGTTTTCTTAATATATTTATGACATTTAATAGTAATATTATACTTTATAATATTGACTACATGCTTTGCGTTTGACTGCATATACTATGCTTTATGTCAAACTTGTAAACTCTTCAGTTTTCCAAAGAAAAGAAGACATTACTGTTATGGACGAAAATTCATATTTACAATTCATCTTGTTTCAGATTTGGCATTTCTAATTAGTTTAGGATCTCTCTCTTTGTTAATACTTAAAGTCTCTAGTAACAACATTAAATGACTTTGTGTATATTTATATGTTAATTGCATTCAAGGGGCCATGGAACAATTGTTTGTTGTTTTCAGTCTCTTTAGGATCAACTGGACGGCATAGTAGCATTTCTAGTTTATATAAATTCTACATGTATGTCTAATTGAAGTTTCACTAAGACATTTACAGTAATTGTTTATATTTTTTACAACAGATTCACAATCGATATTCACGCTACTGATAGGTATTTTACCCATTTAGAACATGCATGAAGTAATTTTTCATCTCCAGGATTAAATAACAGACATAAAGACTAATGGATAATTTTCATAATTCTAATGCAACTGCAAGTATCAGGCAAAATTGATAGTGTTAAAATAGAATTATTATATGTTTGGCCTACAAGGGGGGTAGTGGCGATGTCGATGTTCCATTTTTAAGCCCCGAGGGCATAACGTAAATTTGTGACCTGCCGCCCATGTTAGAGAGCGTCACCCTGAACACAAGGCATGTGTGTCATGACGAGGGAGGAGGGAGAGAGAGATAGAGAGGGTCGTGACCGAGTTTGATAGCGAAAGTGTGAACAAGGCTTAAGGCTGTGATACTGACCGAGGTTGATGACGTTAGTGTGAACTAGTCTTAAGGCTGTGCCACTGAGGAGAGTGTGAATGAACCTTAAGGAGACTGCCGCTTAGGGTTGATGACGGAGTATGACTGTTGCTTAAGGCTGTGGTAATGGTTCTCGTGGTTTACTTTTTATTGTTGTGGGAAGAAGAGAAAGTGTGTTTTTGCACATGTTCCTCTCTTGGCATCTTGAGCTCTACTGAAGAGTATGTAACTTACTTTTGAGGCTAGACAAGTCATCGCTTTTACGCTGTCATCAGAAAATATTTGAAAAACTATGTAGAAGCTTTTAATAAAATTCCATATTTATGTTTGTCTGCTAATGTGTTGATGTGTGATTGTGATTATAATATGAGAAACCATGTTATCCTAGATGTAATGATTAGAGTAACATGAACGTGGAATGTTTTCATGTTTTAAAAACGAGGAAAAGAATCTTTTCTGTCCACTGTGAAGGGGCGATGATGATCTCTTGGAATGTTGTGATAGACTGTTTCGTAAGATTGAGGCTTCTGATCTAATTTTTGTATTAGTGTGGAAGGGAAATTATCTCTTGTGAATGTAGGTTGAGGAACGCAAATACCTTTGGCAATCCATTTCTGGAAAATAAGTTCTAATCGAAAAATGCTGTACGATAAATTGAAATTAAAAAATGATGACACTGATTTTCCAATACAATTTGTTAACGATCGAAAATAAAAATGGGGATGTTATTGAACTTCTTTTTTAAAAGCGTAGCATGGGATACCGATGAGCTTTCATTTGAGAGCGTCACTTTAGATATTTTTTATTTTTGTTTTAGAACATGAACTTTCTTTACATGCCTTCTATTGTTTTCTTGATACATGATGGAACACGAACTTTCTAGAACTTCGATAGAAAGGTCTTGGCCTTGGACACATCAAACTTTGGATTTCGAGAATTTTCCATGAGGAATCGAACATTTTTTAGAACATGTTGGAAATGTAACTTAATTTTGGCATATTGTGGTTAAATGTTTAATAATGACGTCCGAATTTTCACTTCACCCCCCACAAATTCAAAATTCTTACAGAATCCCTGGTTAAAAGGAAGGAAATAGTTAAAACTTATCTTAGGGGCTTTCTTTTAAGCATTATTTAACGTTAAATAATTAACAAACAGGTGACATCCGAATTTTGAATTTGCACCCTCCATAAATTGAAAATCCTGTTAGAATCCCTGATTGAAATGAAGGAAATAGTTAAAATTGTCTTACGGGCTTGAATACGAGTAAACAGCAAATATACAGGATTATTCTTTATTCTTTATTATTTGAATCATAAGTTTAAAGAATACCTGAGTAGTTGTTCTTTACTGGAGATGTTTCCACTTCAGATGTCTAGTTGAAACTGAAACACGGTAAAACATGTTTTTTCTTCTGGCTGTAGAGGAATTATTATCTGATGATATTCATACTTGAAAGTGCGAATGACCCGACCTAAACAGATATTGCTGAGTGTCGCCTCGTCTTCAGGCTTTAGAGGAGAAAATATTTTGTGACATTGATAGCTAAAGTTAGGCCTATATGACGTAGTTAGAGAGTTCATTACTCTATGGTGTTTTAGGAGTGACTTAAAAGTGAAGAAAGCTCGAGTGAACCTTCATATTTTGAAAATTGAATTATTTTTTCAGAACATACATTAGAAAAGAATTACTTAAATATGCGAGATATGAATGTTTTGAATATCTGACATGAAAATTCGACTGATGAGTCTTGAGATACTTCTAATTCTTAAATGAGAGAAAGATTTGCATGCACGTAAGGTGTAATTATTAATAATAATAAATATGAAAATATAAATATATTTGAAATTACGGCTGGAACGAAGCTCGAAATTGAGATTGCTCTTATATTTGAAAGAAAAAAAATAATGATCTAGACAGGGTTTGAACTCACGACCGCATTGTGCAGAAGCGTATGCCTTATCGACTTGGTCACGAAAGATATTTGAGGATATTTGTCTTTGTCATTGTATTTACAATCGAGGTCTTTTTACTTACTAGAACACGTAATATTGGACTCGATTTAATTAAGCAGTTATTTGCTTGCACAGAGAGCTGAGAAGTGTAGATATATTAGTGTATAATAACTAATTTAAGATAATTTACTAGAAATGGAAAAGGAAATAGTAAGAAATAAATATAAGGAAATAGAAAACATATATTTCAAAACAAAAATATTGGTTCGGACGGAAGTTGAGCACGGAATCTCTTACTTTTAAAGCTGAGGTTCTAAGTACTTGACCATGTAAGAGCGCTAATAAATGGAACCTTACTTATTGTATTTACACTGGAGGTATGTTTATTTACTGAAACATAATACTGAACTGGATTTAATTAAGCAGTTATTCGCTTGCACAGAGAGCTGAGAAGTGTAAATATATTATTGTATGATAACTAATTCAAGATAATTACTAGAAATGGAAAAGTAAATAGCAAGAAATAAATATAAAGAAATAGAAAAAAATATTTTAAAAGAAAAAGTATTGGTGCAGACGGGGTTTGAACACGAAACCTTTTACTTTGAAAACCGATTATTTCAAGCATCTAAGTACGAAAGCACACTAAGAAATGGAACCTATCTTATTTTATTTACATTGGAGGTTTTTCGTTTACTGGAACACATGATATTGAAAATAAAATATATCTTTTGTTCTCGCCCTACCTTGTTAACACACCGTTTGCCGTTACCTACTAAATAAGTCAGAAATACTATAGTTTTTGAGAAAGTAAAAATTTCATGATGGTATAAGCTGAACTTTTCCTGATTGAAAAGTAAGTGTGCCCAATGGACATTTCCGTTTTCTCCGTCCTTATATATTTTACAATTTGTTTGTGTACATCGGATTAAATAACATATGATGTTTTTGAAATTTCAGCGGTACGGTTTTCCGTTACGTAGAAATATAGCATGAAATACTGAGAATTTAATCTCCTACGTCATACAACGAAAATCATCCTCTGATTGGTTTACGTAATCAGTCCGTACTATTTCCGAAGCTATATGCTCCTCCCTATGTTACGTTCCTTATTCAGAAGTTTGAAGACAAAAAAAGAGAAAGAGATAGAACATTCACATCATCACTTAACGAATAATTAATGTACAAATCTGCAAAACACACTTCAATAAGTTAAAACACCAAAACATGTTTTTAATAACAGAAATTGCTCAAAATATATACAAGGAGCAGTCTTAACTTGCAATGCTCTTCTTATCGCTAGTTCGTGCAACTGTTAACGTCTTGTCAATTTAGATCAGTTGGTTAGCGCATGCAACTATTAATTTTTTATACTTTCACCTAAGGCTGTTCGAATCCTATCAAAGGCCGTGTTTTATTTTACTTCACAAAACGCAAGAGTAACTTCAATGTGAAAGTTTCAATTTACGTTTTTGTTTCTTACATGCTTTTATTATTATTTTTTACAATGACATTAAAACTACTCAATATATTCACGGGCTACAAGTATTATGTTAAATTGTTAACAGATGGGAGTAACGAGCATTATTAATTCATATGCTTTTAAGTTCTTGAAAAATGCTTCACTAGCATTCATTAAAAAGTATACGATTGTCGAACGTAAAAACCCACATTTATTTTACAGAAAAAATAGGCAATTCTTTTTAAATACAAAAGTTCTAAAGAGCATTATTAGAAGATATCCTATGATTTAATAATGAAAATAGAGCTGCTATTAGTTAGTGTTCAAGCTACCAAAATATATCAATACCTTAAAGAAGTATTAAAAGTAAAAATCAATTTTAAATGAATAAAACGAGCTAAATGACGTGTTAAGGCATACAGAAACGCTATTCACCACTTATACTATTTCTTTCGATCCATTTTTGCTATTTCGTTTAAACAATACTCACAAATCAAATACCATATGTATGTTAATGACAAGCAGTCGGCAGACTGATTACGTCATAACATGGCAGCGCCTGATTAAGCGCAATGCTGAGATTCTTTTGAAGCAAGTCTTTATTTCTCTTGATAAATGCATCACAGAAAGAAAAGAAAATGTTTTCTGTAGTCTACTTTAACAGAAGAATTTTTTATTGCAATAAGAAAACACTACCGGAAATGTCCATTGTAATAAAATCATTCAATGGATAAACTCATAGTGTAGGAGACATGGAAAGAAAATCATATGAATATTCTTTACCAAAATTATTATTTAATGAAAATTTTTAATTCGTTATATCCCAGTCTTAAATTTTAAAATTATATTACCATGGTATGAAAGTATAAGTGAATATTTTTTGTATGAGATATTTTCTTTTGCTCTCTGTGTAAAACATTAGTAGCCATTCTTTTGCTTTGGAAATAAGAATAGAAGATTATTATTATTTACTTTTAAGGGTAGTGAATCTATTTATTACCGCTTAACTAGAGAAGGTCTATCTTTTGTTTTATTTATTTATTTACAGTAGGTTGAGAAATTACTTTTTATATTAATATATTGTTTAATTTCTTTGAGTACTTACTTGACTGATTTTATTACACCATTCATACATGTTTGAAATTATAAGTAAAGAAGTGACGTAAGAAATTTCAAATGTTTTTGTGTTTAAATAAGTACCATTACATAGTAAGCGCTATTATTAAAAGATATCAGTTGAGTGTAACGTGACTATAGAGATGAACACTACATTTTGAAAATAGAAGTTGGCAGATAACTTGTGAATAGTGACAGGAAGAGGTTATCAGAATATATCTTTGGTTAAAACTTATTTTGTGCTCAGTAAATTAAATGAGAAATGAAAACTTATTATTGTATTTATTTGCACATTCTCCTAACACTTGATTTTCATGAAAGCATGTGAGACTAGCTGTTGAATTTACAGTGGAGTTTCCATTACTTTGGATGTAGAAGAAGACGAAATATTTAACTTATTTAACCCTTAATACCGCAAGGTGTGTCCAATGGACACATAGTGTTACTTTTTTTTAAAGCTGTATATTTATTATTCTCTGAATTTTATTTTCCTTCTAGCTATGCTCCTAACTATTCAGTAGTGTTATAATACCAAAGTAGTTTGATACTTCCTTTTGCTTTCTGGAGCATATGGCCCTAGTAAAACGTTTAGTGCGCTAATGCCGCAATATGTGTCCAATGGACACACATTTAAAATATATTAAAAATTGCATTTAAAATTTTTGTATTTACTAATCATCAATCGTTTATCATTCCCCTCGTTCCTCCTTACATTTTCATTCATTCATTCATTCATTCTTTTTACATTTTTTATATTTCACGTTTAGCAATACATCTGCTGGATGTAAGTATTTCCTTGACAGAGGTAGCTGGCAATATTGTTATGCTCTTATATACATTCAGTTGTTTCCCCTAGCTATTGGCGGTGAAAGTTATTCCAGATTATTTATACAATGAAGGGCTGCTTTTTGTGTTTATGAGTAAACTGTTTACGTAAATATGTCAAAAAGAAAACTGAACTCAGCAGAAATCGAACAAATACTTGCAGCTGATGAATCGTGTTCAGATTATAGTATAAATTCAGATGAAGAATTTGTCTGTGATGAAGCAGTTGAAAGTGACTCGAGTGAGACGGATCACGTGAGTGCTGCAAGTGAGGTCGAAGATCAAGAAAGTGCTTCGGACAGTGATAATGACATTCAAGTACCTTCTTGTTCAGGTGCAAATGAGTATATAAGTAAAAATCGTACTCGTTGGAAGAAGGACGCTCCAGCTGCTACCAAAATAAAAGCGCGACTGTGAGAAAAAATAAACCTTTTGTTCCTGAAGAACTGAAGCCAAACAAGACCAGAAGTGAACAACCATCTATTTTTGGGTTTACAAGTGATTTTACATTAATATCATACTGTCCCAAAAGTCTGTTATCCTTTTGTCAAGTATGCACACTAACGATATTGTAGTTGAGAAAGAAAGCAAAACCGGAAATGATACTGTATTATAATGAATCAAAAGGAGGGGTTGATACTCTAGATCAATTAGTACACTGCTACTCACGCAAAAGAAAAATCAATCGATGGCCTTTGGCAATTTTTATGAATATTTTGGATGTATCAGCTGTTGCCGCCTATGTTGTGTGGTTGAACATCAGTCCTCAGCGGAACGTAAGAAAAACGAACTTGAGAAGCCATATGTTTCTCGTCGAGTTGGCAGAATCGTTGGTTCTCCCTCAAATCCATCGAAGAAGGAAATTAGGACTGCAGAGACCTATTCTAACAGCAATCGATGTAACAGGAGGTGTTCCAGTAGCCCAGTCAGATGTATCATCCACAGATGTTGATACAAAGAAACCTACGCCCAAGAGAAGATGTTATATGTGCGACTCGAAGAAATGCGGAATGCAGAGACAAGTGTGTGATATTTGCAAAATGAATGTCTGCTCTGAGTATTCAAGTGTTATCAGTAAGTGCCTGCAATGTGCCAAATGAAAGTCTGACAGAACATGTACAACAATTCGCATGTGATGTAACTGAATATATCCAAAACATATATATGAAAAAGCATTTGTGTGTTTAGTTTCTCTAATGAATCCTGTGTGTCAGCTAGTACTAGGAGATGGAAACACTGAATATTTCATGTTTTCACAAGGATGGGTTATGTTTGCACATCAAAAGGTAACAGTGTCAATGACGTACCAAAACATATCTATTCAAGAAAATATTTGTGTTTAGTTCTTCAAATAAGTCGTGTATATAAGATAGTATAATAGTTGGAAACACTGAATATTTAGCTTATACAAGAACGTAATGATATATATTTGTACTGAATTGCATTTGTAAAAAGTTTAATGAACAAATTAAATAAAGAAATTACGTTTTACAAACGAAATGAGGTCAAAATTCGGTTTCAATGATATTTATGTAAAAACTGCCGACTACTACTGTATGTCCGACGACCGGTGCCCTTACCCCGTTTTCAATTTTATAATTTTGTTTGTAAATTTATGCAAGTAAACCATTGGTTGAATATAATTACACTATCAGCAATTTGTGTGTATAATACTCATGTCATTTGCGATGTATCCCTAATGTTTTATAATATTTTTAAA
This sequence comes from Lepisma saccharinum, assembly GCA_022664845.1. Lineage (NCBI taxonomy): Eukaryota > Metazoa > Arthropoda > Insecta > Zygentoma > Lepismatidae > Lepisma > Lepisma saccharinum. Next base: position 29,283 of record JAGDQP010022653.1, read on the forward strand.
TGTATCTCTAATGTTTTTTTTTTTAAATAAATTATGTGGCTTGAAGTATGAACATCCTATTGTTTTATTTAACAAAAAATCTTTCAGAACCAAAATCATATTTATCAAGAATTTTTCGTGTAAGTGACTTTTACATTAAATTATACCTTCTATTGATCAATTTACTTAGGAATTATCTAAGTAAAGATATTGTTTGTATCTTATGTGTTGAACTTAACTAACAAGATTGTAGGATGAACTCTAATGCGAATTCTCAATTGTTTTCCTTCATAAAATGACCGTGCGTGGTAAATACAATACTTGCCAAGGTTATTACGTATATTCTCTATAGTAGCAGCAGCAGACGCATCGTGCCAAACAAACAGTGAAACAAATGAATGTTGAATTTGCGCCGCGCTGAGAGCTAAAATCACGTAGACGGTGGCGCCAGCCCTGTCTCTAGTGGAGAGATTTTATAACTCTATGGTTATTTCCCAAACTCCTGGAAACAAGCAAACATAACTCTGGTTTACAAAAAAGGTGAAAAATCCTGTGTTCATTCATATAGACTATTTCCCTCCTTTCTGCCCTCGGTTTAATTTATGAAAAGATCATCACAGACAGGATTCAGAATCATGTCCGCCCATTTCTTTCTCCCTCCCAGCATGGCTTTGTACCGAATGGATCTTGTGAAACTAACTTAGCTATCCTACTGTCTCACGCCACGGATGCCCTAGCAAATAGACAAGAACTTGACGTCATATACCTAGACTTCTCCAAAGCATTTGAAACTGTCAATCACAAACTTCTTATACACATGCTTGCTTCCAGATCAACATGCACGGCAGTGCATGAGCCAAGTTCTTCACGT
>JAGDQP010022654.1:0-30131 GCA_022664845.1 Lepisma saccharinum
ACCATATATTTCAAGGCTATTTCTCCTATTATATTGTTCAAGTTCATCTAACTGGAGCCGGGTTTCATGAAGTTGTTTCTTTAAATACACATTTTCTTCAGTCAGCGCTTCTATTTTAGCTATACAGGTATTTAATTAACGTTTCAGATTGTTTCTTAACAAGGTCTGCATTTTCATCCAATTTCTGGTGAGCAAGGTCAAGGGATTTACCTAACTCACGCTCTGTTTCCTTATGGGATTTGCATTCCTGATTCTTAATTGCCTTGAAATATTTCGTATAATTAATATTTATTTTGAAAGAAGTTTAATGTTATCGATTCTTGAACATGAAATGAAGTGTACCATGATAAGCTTCTTCTATAAACATGGGGTGGGGAAGGAGTCACGTGTATGTTAGAAACTGCATTTTGTCGAGTTTTAAATGATTTTTTAATTTCTTAGAACAAGTTTCAAGTAGTTATTTTATTACTTTTTGGTTATGTAACACAGAATTTTTTGTTTTTAAAACCTTTTAGAAGTCTTCACTATCAACAACGTTGTAACAAAGGGAAGACCACATCATCTAAAAATTTAATTTATTGCTTTTGAAATTATACCGTTATTCGAAATTATACCATTAGTAGCTTATACCGAAAACGACAGAACGCTAATCGTTGTCCGACTTACTTACTCCGTAAATTCCGTGCTCTAATGAAAAATATTAAAATGTTCACTTTTTTGCTTCAACTAATTATTATTTTCTTACACTGAAAAAGGCTTTAAAGGTACATATTTCCTTCATAGATATACCTACGGAGAATTAATATGCAATTTAAAAAAAATGACTAATGTGTATCACACCCACCCACACAAACAAACATTTGTTGGGTCATTGTCTGAGAAGAGCTTGTACTGAAAAACGCATTGGAACGAATGGTTGAGACCTGCCCCCCCCCCCCCGTTTTTTCCTCTAAACCCCCTGTTTTCCAGTTGCCTGGAAAACAGTCAGTAAACTAGTTGAATTGAACATGACAAAAAAAAAATCAGAAATCCTTCACTTTACAAAAATATTCAAGGAAAATATACTGAGAAAACATGTTCTCTACTATTTTGCAGGTTCACAATCTGATTTTTCAAATCATGCGACCCTGCATAATACTAGATAAAATTTCTGAGTGTTAATTGCTTACCTTTTTAAGAATATATATGATCAAAGTTTAAGACCAAAAACAAAGGTGTCAATTTAAAATAAACGACGACTGATATGTAAACGACAAGATAACAGCATAAATCTTATGTTTATTATTCTCTTTTCTTTCTTCAAAGCAATCCTACACCTGTGAAATGTGATGTCGTACCTGTAATATGGGAACCAGCTACAGCAAGCGATGTGGACTACCTTGAAATTGATAAGGATTTGACCATGAAGAAACATCTTCTGAAGCAGCGAATGGATTTCATGGAATCGCTGATTCAGCTGACTGAGAAGAATGTTTTCGAAGCAGAGGTTTAGTTTTCGTAAATCTCGAGATGAATAAGGACGAAATTAATTAACTTCTTCTACTCAACTATATCCTTCTGTTTGATCGGTATTTTTTTTTATCTTTGGATGGGTACAGCATATCGTGAAAGCTGTACCACTGGAACTTTCACAAGTAATATCTTTATTTTTTGCAGAGTGTCAATAAATAAAAAACAAAATATTTTGTTGTTTTATTGCATTATTTATTTACTACAAATTGTAGTATACGAGGCAATTGCACAGTGTGGATTTGTGAAACGAAAAACATTAAATCTTTAAATCGTGATATTTCAGAAACTGAATGAAAAAGGTTTTCACATACAAGCATCGTGTTTTGGTCTCTTTTTATGCAGAAAAGGAACGGAATGAGCAACCAATATTTACGTGGATCGATGCAGCGCATCACTGAGAGTATAAACTTGTTTCAAACTTTACAGGCATCTAACTCGTACACACATTATTAAAACATATTTTGGAGTTTTCATTAGGATTACAAGAGGAAGCAAGTGGTAAGCTTGAGGGGAAATGGGAATATCGGGTTGAACAATTTAACATTAAATTCTCCTTACATAAAAAATATTGAGAATTATCCGGAACTCTCAATGTGTTAACAAGTGATACAAGAACCGGAGGAGATAGATGCCGTAAGCATAACTCTTATTGATTTAGTAATGTTTTCTGTGAAACTCTTTTAGGCTCGGAAACGTACAAAATAACACTTTGCCCAAGTTTATCAGACATAGGGAAGCTCTGTCACTATATAAATTATATTTTAGCAGCCATCATGAATAAACACCTTCCACAGAAAATGCAAACCCGATGATCATTCATTGTTGTGGATAGTGGACGTATATATTCATGGTCTTTCACATCCCCTTAAACAGGTTGCGACAGGTTTCAACGACAAGCTCCCAAAGCGATGGATAGGACGAAATGGACCCAAAGACCAAAATCTTTGCAAGTTATCCCCACGATCTCCGGATCTCGCTGTTTGTGGCCATTTCTTTTGGAAGTTTTTGAAGGACCATATCTATGTACGTCCGCTACTCACAACATTGAATGATAATCGGCAACACATCAATGCAATTGTCAACTCTATCACAGCGTGTGGTTGGAGCTGGATTATCGTCTCGATGTTTTCGCGTACCAGGTGGTGCGCATATTGAGCATATGCAATTTCAATCAACACCACCACAAACTTCTTGAGTTTAAGAAAATATTGTGAAAGTTTGAGCAGAATAGTACTTTTGGTATTAAAGTTATACCCTTTCGAAATCAGAGACTGATTTTGTTCTTAGAAGATTATTATATAGTTTTTTACTCAACTCAACAAAACTGTTTGCACTTGTGCTCAAATTACATTGTCCAATTCTTACATCTGTTCTTTGCCTTGTTAAGTAGCTATGAACAGATTCGTTTCTTTCTAATTGATTAAGGTCATTCTCCACATACATTAAACATTGCAATACATATGGCACTGTTAACAAACCAAGCTTTTTGAAATAAAAGTTTACAGGATGTTTTGTTACCCACATTACAAATGAGTCATTCAGTTGCCTATCGGGCCATGTCCATTGTTGTTGGAGACTTGGTTTATCAATTTAAATGGTTCTGAAAGTTGTAATCTTTCAGTTGACAACCGGGTTTAGACCTCGTTCCATCCACTGAAGGTTCAATCTCACCATTTGTCTTCGCAACCCATGAATGTAATGGATTAAACCACAGATATGGGCTCAAAAAGTTCGTTCGTATAAAATTTGTTGAAATGGACTTGACCTGATAGTCAGATGAGTGACTCAAATTATCTAATGACCTTTTATGAAGTATAAAAGTTCTTTTAACATTTGGATCATTCCCCCAGACTATTATCCCATAGGCTAAGTGGCTGTATATATAAGCGAAAAAACAGTTTTAAGTAAACCTTTTCAGTGACGTACAGTTTTAGTTTTCTAAGCATAAAAATACCCTTGTTCAATTTCTTACATAGATAATCAATGTGGTGGTTGCATTTAAGATTAGATTGTAGATCCTAAGAACTTTATTGAGTTGATGGAATCCGTTATTTTCATGGTTAAATAAAACTCATGGATTTGCTGCGCACCAGTTCCCTACAGTTGAGTCTCCAATAGTCAGGTTGTTTAAAGCAGAAAAAAAATCATTACCGATAACCTTTACCACTAGGTCATCGGCATATGTGTAAGAATGAGTAGCGTTGCTGTCTACATATTTTGCTAAATCAAATATATAATATGAACAAAATAGGAGAAGCATGGAACCTTGAAGTATTCCCGTACTTAACTTTGGATACTGAGAAGACTCCCTATTATAATAAACATATTGGTACCTATTTGTTAAGTAGGACTGAAAAAGATTTAAACTTTGATCACTGAATCCATAAAACGTGAGTTTCTCTAGTAAGGTTTGATTGGAAATTGTGTCAAATGCCTTTCACATATCATAGAATCTGCAAAATACATTATTTCTACTGTCTACATCCTTAATACATTCACTGATGATACTTACTATGGCATTTACAGTATTATGCTTGGCTTTAAACCAAATTGTCTGTCTGTAGAAACAGAGTTATTCTCTAGAAAATATACAACTTGTTTGTTAATTATTACCTCAAATACTTTGGATAATATTGGAATTAACTGGTCGATAGTAATCTAATTTACTCCCTTTTTTATATATTGGAAGTACTTTGACCACTTGCATACAGTTTGGAAAAGTACACTTTTCAATGCAACTATTGTACAGATAGGCAAGAACTTCGTCCATGTGTCTTGCCCCATCTTAAATATAACTGAGTTTAGACCATAAACATCTTTCGTAGCACTGTTGCTTAAAGTATTAATGGCCTGGCATACCTGCTCAACTGTTATATGGCCGAAATTAAAATTCAACTGAGGCCTATTATACACGTTAGGGGCTTTTTCAAGACATGTGGATATTTTTTTTTAAACGAAGGCACTGTCCTCACTGTTTGATCAACCTTGCATACAAAATTCCAGTTAAAATTGTCCGAAGACAGATTGTCATTTGTGCATTTTGGCTTATCATTGATGTTTAGTGATTCGTTAATGACATTCCGCATAGCTTTTGTTTTATTTTGTGGAGTCAATATTCTGTTGCAGTTAAAATCCAAATTCGCTTTTTTTATTTTGCTTTGGAACTCTTTTTGTAAGTACTTTATATCGGACTCTGCAATAAGTTAAACCAGAATCCTTGTACATTTCATATGACAATAAACACTGTTCTTTCAATTTACTTAATTTTCCTTTATACCACTTAATCTTGTTTACTTTGTTGTTATTTATTTTCTTACGATATTTTATAGGAAAATTAATGTCACCAATATTCAGGAATGAATTTACAAAATATTCAAATTTTGGCAGAAGTCGAGTTTAAGCGAGAGCTCGCTTAAACACGACTTTATCTTCATTTGTGAATATGGGAACGTGGAGGTTAGGTAAGGTTATGTATCTTTACACATTTTTAAGCAAAGAAACGAAAGTGTAAAAATACATAACCGCACCTAACCTTGCCAAAACCTCCAACTTCCACATCGAGTTTAAGCGAGCGACTTCTACCGTTTAAGCGAACACTCGCTTAAACTCGACTTCTACCAGATTGTTTATTCATAGTAATTAACCACTTATTTTGTAACGCTACCTATTAAAAGAGTGCATGGTCGATTTTGGACCATGGTAGACTCCGTATCTCGAAACCAGTAAGGATTTATTTTTTATTCCAACGGGGCCTGCAATTGACCCCCAACAAAAAGGTATACTTTTCGATCATTTGTAAACAATCTGTGATTCGGCTTAAAAAGTCATAACTTTTGAACCCCTTCACCGATTTTGACGTGTTATATAGCGTTTGAAAGGTATTGAAGCGGAGATTAAGATGCCGTTAGTTTTGGCCACCTATATGGTCTGGGGTAAGTGTTTTCATCAGAAATATTATTTTTAATCGCCCTATGGGGTCCCACGGAGGTACTACCAAATCATTTTTTTTTTCTTTTTCTTAGTATGGCAAAGATCTTTTAAATGCAAGTTCAAGTATCAAAATCGGGATTATAGTTTGCTAGATCCGAAATTAGCTGTATATATGTGAGTTCCGCTAACAGCCTCATTTGTCAGCGTCACTGGGAGAACTGCCGTTCTTCATGATAACAAAACTTCACGGGAAACGGGGAATTTTACAGATGTGTTTCGGGAAGCATGCTGAAATATCCCAAACTGTTTCATTTTTGTTTTTTGTTTCAAGATTAAAGCTTAAATGGACTAAACTCACTAGAGGAAAAGGTTGTGATCCGTTTCAGGTGGTAGAGTGCAATTTATAGGGCGCGTGGACATTGGTCAAAGAAGACGACAAACTATGCTAGATTGTGAAAGCCTATGCTAGTTTTAGCATAAGTCCTATTTACACTGTATTTCATCATCTAAAGAACAGCTATCACCTCCAGCTAACTTCAAAAAACCGAAGTGCCTCTCGAAGTATTTGAATACAGTAAGGCTACAACTTTCTTTAACAGTAGTGTTGCACTCAGTTTTTAAGGTATAATAGCGCTTAAACGAAAATAGATAGAGAAAAATCTACTTCAAATTTGGATTCAGAGAGACCTTAATTTCTCTTATCGCTTTCAACGTGGTGAGGCTTTCAATCGTATCTAATGGTATTGCTGCATTATATGCACTCCGAATCTAACGACTGCTGGTCTCTATCTAAAAGCAGGTAGAGATTGACTTCAGATTGGGACCCCAAGCAACATACTCACGTGAACATGACGTTATATTTTCGTCAAAGAAAATTAAAACCACGTCTTTGCAATTAAATATACGTCGCTATTACGTGACATTTTGGTTTTTTAATTGACGTAATTCTGTCATATCTTATCCTCTAGTTTTTGACGACATACTATTTTCGATAGCGACTGCGTTATACTAGCCAATGTAGTTGGAGTACGCGTAAAACAGTGAATTTGTCGGAATAATCTGTTTTGTGTGGGTGCCGTTGGTTTCTAAAATGCTGTTAAAATACGAAAGTAGATCAAATGATTGTTTTGGGTCATTTGTATTGTTATTTGAAACCAATAGCTACAGGAACAAGCTATCACTGGAGGAATTTTACATACGTCGTTTGATTTGTGACATTTATCCGTCATTTGGATGTCTCGCATCAATTTTCGACCAAAACATGACGTCATTTCGATGTGCGTGTGTTGCTTGGCATATTGTGACCTCTATTTAAACGGCCGTATCCAATTTGGTGACATGTTGCGCATGCTGTTTCTATGCTATATGCAGTTCTCTGGAGTTGTACATATTCCATTTAGATTTTCAATATTTTCGTTTTGGAATGTGCCAATTTTTTTCTTCCTAGAATAGACAAGGCTATTTTGAGGAAGGGACTATATCGATCAGAGGGGCTACAATCGGAATCAAAAGTGAATGAAACTTTCTTTGACAAGTGGGACAAAAATTGATAGAAGTAAGTTTAATACACATGCAAACTAAATACTGGCTTGGTTTTAGGATATGAAATTTTGTTGAATTGCGCTTTCTACTTAATACATACTCTATGGGTTATAAATGAGATTGCACATTCTATGAACTTTATATTCTATGCCATGACGTCAGAACCAATAATCAATTGGAGTTGAGAATTAACCACTGATATATATGTGTTGTTGGTAATGAAACTAAACAAGATTAGGAAATTAAGCCAAACAGGTTTAAACAAAGGTGGAATCAACCTAGTTTACAAGAATCAAGGCTGAAATAACCTTGACAAGACAAGAAAAAAAAAGATGATGTGATTCTTAAACGAATAAAAAAAGTTATCCTGGATTCTCATACATCAATCAGATGTTTTAGTCTCTAGAACACATAATCGCCAACTTTAGTTCATCACATCTCAAGAGAGCCTGCATTTAAAGGGCAGAAATGGCGAAGATTAGTTTACGGCGAAACAATCCTAGAACGTGATGGGCCTTCAGCGCACTGATACCACAGCAATTAAATTTAAAGTTCGACAAGCTTTCTCGCGTAATTGCTGGCTCCAGCAAGCTTGACTTAGTTTAGTTGCTACAACCAATCCACTTATGTTGTTATAACCAGAGCCAAAAACCAGGCTCTTTTGTTGACCCGGCCTGATCCGAACATAGGTGATCCGGCGACCCGGTCCACACCGTCACCCGAATGACACGGTGATCTCATCTGAAAAATGTAATTAACTGGGAATTTCGACTTCGTAATTTTCGTGCTCTGGGGAGTAATATATTCGTTCCTCGTCAACCCTGAAACAAACACTGTTCAAACGCAAGGAAATAGTTTAAAACGCTGGTTTGTCCTATGGGTTATGGGGTCTAAATCGAGTCACTGGGTCAGGCTGGGTCTGAAGTCTAGACCCGTTCCAAAACTTGATCTGAATGACGCAATTGACCAGGTGATCCGTTTCAGCTCTGGTCCCAACAAGATACACCGTAAAAAACTGTATGTTTGACTTGGGAGTACAAAATTCCAATTTTTGTACCCACAATTTTTAAAAGGCAGGGCGAACCCAGGGTTGGGTTTAGAAGAACGGTTCTTGGCCTCCCACTTCTTGGGAGGGAACAAATTACAAGAAAAAAGAAGCTAAAATATAAATCCCTGTACCCGTCACTGATTCTCAAAAATTGGGAGGACATTGTACTACCTACTTATCAGAGGCAGTGACGGACCCAGAGGTTCATATTTTACCATCGTTTTGGTTTCTATTAATTTGTTCCATACCAAGAACTGGGAGGCCCAGAACCGCCCTTTTAAATCCAACCCTGGGTTCGCCACTGCCTCTTAAAAATTGGGAGTAGAAAAATTGGAATTTTGTATTCCCAAGTCAGAGATACAGTTTTTACGGTGTAGTTCCATGTTAGTCAAAACAATATTAAGTTTGACAAACTCAAAGCAAGTGACTGACAACCTTGTTGCAAGATGGCATGCTATCTGGGAATAGGTGGATATGACCGTGATTTGTAATATTTTTTATCAGTCTTCGCTCTTTCACCTGAAGTACCAAATATAGCAACACATAAAGATTTTGACCTTTTCTTTTCCTTCTGATTGACAGCCCCTTTTCATCGGAATAGCCCCAGGTTATCCTATATGCCCTTTAGTACGTTGTCATTTCGCCTGCCCTAAGATTTTTGTTATAAACTTATTTTTGCTTGTTTCTTTTATTTTAGCCTTCCTGTTAGATCCTGAAAACCTGAAAAAGATGAATGATGAATTCGATCGTTTCGCTCCAATCCAATATCATTATGAAAAGAAAACAGAAAAATCGAAGGAGATAAGTCGTAAAATCAAAGAATTCTACTTTCAAGACAAGTCACTAGGACCCGAGCTTATAGAAAAATTGATAGAAGTAAGTTCAACATACGTTCAAGCTAAATACTGGCTTGATTTTGTGTAAGCTTCTTGATATGATATGATACGCCTGGGTATTAATCCGACATGACTGAGACCTTAGTAAACATAGCCGGCCACTGGAAAATTTTGAATATTAAAATGTCACTGTTCTCAAGACAGTAGTGCACACATTCGTTCCGAACTTTGGGCAATCTCCCAACACTGAGCATATAGAATATGTGCAGACTTAGAAAATGTACCAATCGACAATATTATTGGATCCGAGTGTACATTGTTTATGGGGAACTTGTAAAGATAATGAAAACTATTTTTTTACATTCTTTTTTTTTTAAGTTTACAATGATTCGTGGTGTCCTCAAATCCTGCAACGTTAATTTAGCTCATTTCCCGACGTCATAGAATGATGAAATTTTGCACAGGGACGTAAGTTGGGTGACAATACAATATTCCTTTGTTACTTTCATTTTAATGTATTTATATATTTTAGAAGCACATTTTAATATTTTTTTTTTATATGGATTTCTTTATCCTAAAATAAATACTAGTCTGAAACTAGCCTGAGTTTCACTGGTTGGATTTGGGTCACAAAACATTTAGCTTGAGAAAATGTATCCGAAGACCGAAGTAACTCGAAAAAAGTAATTAAAAAAAAAAACTTTTTCAAGACACACTTTTCTGAAATAATTCGTTCTAAAAAAAAGTTTATGCATTAAGAAAAATAAATGTGGGACGCGTTCTCATATGTGCTACTTTATAAATTCTTAAATTGGCGCGCTTCATCCCCATAGTAATAAATATGTAAACAGCCGCAGAGGGAAACGTATTCACACCACGTTTTGATTACAAAAGGGCGGACTGGAATAAATTTCGAAATGAAATTTTCTCCAGACTACCAGCTCAAGTCATCCTTTCAACAACAGACGAGGTGGAAACAGTTTCCACACCACTGACATATGCTATTCAAGATTCAGTAAAAGCATTTGTTCTAAACTTAAAGCCGCGCTCACCTACACTTGAACTTCCTCCAGATATAATGGAATTAGTTACTCTGCGCAACCGTCTGCGCAAGCAACTTATTCGCAGCAGAAATAGAAATTTTTAAGCCATATTTCAATTAATTGCAAAAACTGATAAAAGAAAAATATCACAACGTTTCAACGTAACAGGTGAGATGAGAAAATTTCGAAGTTAATTACGTCAGACCAATCCATGTGGAAACTGACTAAGCCTATGTCCTTTATTCTGACTATGGTCTGGTGTACACCCCTGATGAGAAAGCGAAAATGTTCGCTGATTCGTTGGAATCCTCATCCCAACCTAATCAGGATATAACGGACATACCTCATGAAATAATGGTAAATGAGAAAGTGTAGGAGGCCCTGAACCAAGTTCCCAAAACCAGACCATTCACCGTCAAAAAGAAAGAAATTGTAAAACTATTAGAAAACGGAAAACGCGCAAGTCACCTGGACGTGACGGGACAGAAAACATTGCCTTAAAACACCTCCCGGATGAGGGCATTATGATGTTAACTAATATAATAAATACTATCTTCAAATTGTTTTGGTTCCCGCAATGTTGGAAACTTACTAAAGTTATTAATATTCCGAAGCCCAATAAAGATAAAAAAAATACCACAAAACTATCGACTTATAAGCCTCCTTAACACGTTAGGCAAGATAACATAAACAATCACTGCAAAAAATCTATTTACTACAAAAATTCATGTCAGATAATTCGATATTATTAAATGAACAATTTGGTTTTCGTGGCAAACATAGCACATCACACCAGTTGATTAGTGTCGCGGAACATGTTACAGAAAATTTAACAGAAACCACTCAACCGGGGCGGTGTTCTTAGATGTCGAAAAGGCGTTCGATAGAGTATGGCATACTGGGCTAATACTACATCAACTCATTCTGTACAAAATACCGGACACACTCTTGCTCTTACTTAACAGCTATCTGACAAATAGATCCTTTTTTGTTCAGTAGAAGACAAAAAAAAATTCTACCAGGGCAATCAATGCAGGTATGCGTCAGGGATCCTTACCTATTCTTGATATTTGTGAATGATATACCAAAGCACCAGGATACGAACATATCCCTGTATGCCGATGACACGGTCGTCTACGCCACCTCGAGGGAACCTAAACAATCAACACATATACATACTGTCTAATTCCACATTCCAGGATTGGTTCACCAAGTGGAAAGGTAAAATCAACGTTACCAAGTGTGAAGCAATCACCTTCACTAAAAATAACCGTCTCCTTCTGTTAACTAACATCAATCTAAATAATATTAACACCCCCTTTAACCAGGAAGTAAAATATCTTGGAGTGCTCCTCGACAAAAGACTTCTATCTGCCAGACATTCAACGTGGCAAGGCAAGCGACAGATTATCATAGCAGGAAAGTCTCCTTGTATCGGAACGATTGCTCATAGCAAGGTCACTCTATATAAAATGCTCATAAGACCTTTACTAACCTATGCTTCGCCTGGTTTGGCTTTCGTTAGGAATACCCACCTGAAGAAATTACAGATATTTCAAAATCGGGTTTTAAAATTAATCACCAAGTGCCGGCGGTATATCCGAATGACAGACTTAACATCGACCCCATTCTCAACCACATGAAAGACTAACAATGACCTGAGAATGTGAACGCAATAGACAATGAATTGATCACAGGTCTTGGCTAACATCAAATACTAAATCGATACAAACACAGGTGCCTGTTAAACGCACTGTACCCTAATCTACTTAAATGTGAATAATTAAATAAAAATGTATATTCAACCTTCAGTTCAAGTAAAAAACATAATACCTGGTGAAGCTAACTTAAAAGCAATCAAATATTCTGAGTCGTGCAAAACTAAGCTTAATTCAATCTGCCATAAAATCAACCAAAACCATCCGTAATATTAACTGGAGTTAATAACTGTCAGTCCAGTAGCTACTTGCATTCAATTTTCATTGTGATAGAAGAAAAAAATAATTTTATTTTTATTATTATTTTTAAAAAAGGTTAATAACAAATATGTGTTAAATGTATGGAAGCTTGTATAAACTAGATATGTAATTTCAGAGTGAATTAGTGTGAAAAAGATGGTGGTGGAATATGACGAACAAATGGAAAATTATTTTTGTAATACAAGTGGCTGCATCTCACTAACCTCATAGTTTTTTATTTTTCAGGTTTACCCTCAGACGATGGATCCTGCAAATACATATGTATGTTCAGTGTGATTGTGTGTGTGTGTGTATGTCCACGATACAAACACTGTGCTAATAGGATGCGAAATCAGATTAGAGAACTTACAGACTTTTTACCTGATTTTCTCCACCCTTCTTGCATGTGTGGTTTACCAGGTAAACTATCAGCAGATTGAAACGATACAGGTATTTTTTTTTACAGAATATACAGTAATACATATTCTGGTTTCTGCCCTCTTCCAGAAAACTCTTCTCGCGTTTCTATATCTTCTTGTTTCACCATCTTTCCTCTCTTTTACTCATTCCGACTCGCGGTAAATGTCTCCGTAAGGCAGAAATGGTATCATCCAGCCCCGCGGCAGATGCTTTAGTTGAATGTAGCATGTGCATACGAAGATCGCCAGTAGAAGTTGGAGAGCGGTCACTCCTCAGGGCTCCCTGATATTCAAAACTTTTCTTTCTTTCTTTCATTCTCTCTTTCGTCGTCTCTGTCTCGGTCCTAACTAGGTGATCTACCTGGTAAACCACGTATGCAAGAAGGGTAGAAAAACCCAGGTAAAAGTCTGTATTGACTCTACTGTGAATCACATCCTATGGCAAGTGTCTGTGTTAAGTCGTGCAAGGTGCTCTACCTGCAGCAGCACCCAGTCGATGTGGATGCTTCAGACTAGTGGTTGCATCCAACAGGTGGCCGGCCGCATTCCAGGTTCAGCATCCAAATTGGCCTTTTCTCAATAGCAGAGAGCTTCAGGTCGGCTGGAGGCTATATCTGGCCGCACTCCATGAAGGCCGTGTCCTCAACTACTGGTATAGTCACCAATATGGCCGCGCTGAGTTGTGCCCACAACAACAAGTGGCTACATCCCAGTTAGCATCCGCATCCCACATCGACCGTCTATACCGCAGGACCCGTTCCCGAGCACCGCAGGTGCCGAGCGCCTTCCAATCTGTGCTTATTGAGTGATACTCTTAAGGTACCTGGTGGGCCTTTTATAGGCCTCTTCAGCCTTTCTTGTAGGTGTTACTTGCGCACTTCCAAGCTTCTCCGCTTGAAGTGGGCGTCATTACTTGACTACGTAAACATTATTTCTTTTGTTTACGTTTTGATTGTTTTGTTTCTTGTCTTATTGACACACTAATCCAGTTCCCATTAAACTCCCCCCCTCACACTATTTCAGAGATTAAGTAACTTTCTTAGGGAGGTAATTTCACTGGGGATTTTTTCCAAAACTTTCACACTTTTAATAACACTATCACTTATTTACACTAAAAAAATGATTGATAGAGAATAAAGGCCGCTTTAGACGACAGCATTTATGTTACGATGAATCTTACGATTAGCAGTAGTGCCAGAATGTGAAAGCAAGAATGCTACAATATGGCAAGATGCTATGGTATAAATCCCTAACCTTTTTTTCATTTTACGATGGCACACTGCTTTCGCTAAGATTCGTCGTACGACAAATTGTATTGTCTAAAGCGGTCTTTACTCAAGGCCAAAGTCGGTTCCTTGAACTTCATTCCTCTCAGTGCATAGCCTTTTTTTTGTCTTGTCACGATCAGTAAAAAATGTACACTAGATCACTGTTAGTTTGTTTCATGTCGATGTTGGTTTCATTGTTGATGAAGGGGAATTCCATTGGCATGTTGCAGATGGTGGTTTCACTATTGTTGTGGGTTCCGTCCTGGTCCACTATTTCTTCTTTCCTTGGTTTGATTGCAGGGTGGATTTTCAACTGACGACAGAGGCGGTAAATCATATACGATTTTGGAGCGTACTACCTTTTCCTTCAAGCAATTTTGTTTTCCTTCTAATAATAATATTTCTTGTGTCTATTTCTTTCAGGTTGATACTGACATGAATTTCATTTATGGATCAGTAAGAGCTGCCAAATTGCATGCTGCCTTGAGCGCAATGCCTGTTTATTTCTATTATTTATCATACCAAGGGGAACACAGTGCAGTCCAACTATTCGGAGTTGATACTATCAAAGGGAAGGCTTATAATGGACATTTCCCTTTTCCCCGTCCTTATATATTTTACAGTTTGTTTGTGTACATCGGATTAAATAACATATAATGTTTTTTAAATTTCAGCGCTACGGTGTTCCGTTACGTAGAAATATAGCATGATATACTGAGAATTCAATCTCCTACGTCATACAACGAAAATCATCCTCTGATTGGTTTGACGTAATTAATCCGTTGTATTTCCGTAGCTATATGCTTCTCCCTATGTTACGTTCCTTATTCAGAAGTTTGAAGACAAAAAAAAAGAGAAAGAACATTTACTTCATCACTTAATGAAATAATTAATGTACAAATCTGCAGAACACACTTCAATAAGTTTAAACACCAAAACATGTTTTTAATAACAGAAATTGCTCGAAACATAGACAGGGGGCAGTCTTAGCTTGCAATGTTCTTCTTATCGCTGGTTCATGCAATTGTTCATATCTTGTAAATTTAGCTCAGTTGGTGGAGTCGGTGAGAGTACTTCGTCGAGTGAGGCTGTGTTCTGACCTGTTCGTAGATAGTGTAGGTGCTTGAAAGTGACGTGAGTTATATTACACCTACATTTGCAGAAACCATCTTCTGACATTGTTTAAATCATAGTGTGGAAATAAGTTTAGAATGTCGCAATTGATTATAAAAAACACTATAAAGTGTGTGTTTGATAAAGACACGCGAGAGTACAGAGCAACACCAATTGAAATACATACCTGGATACAAAGTGTGTTTAAAGTAACCCTGATCAAATCACAGGTATACAACTGGATAATGAAGCATACTGTGTGTATATTAAATTTGTGGTACAAGTATTGTTTGAAACAGTCCTGAGGAAGACACCAAATAGTGTTCCCTTTAAACATTCAAATGGTGAAATCAGTCAGGTAAGAATTGAGAACGCATCAGAAGTTGTAACCAAAGTGCGATTGAAATGGAACTAAATGATATATCCAACGTATTAAGTGATTATGAACAAATTAAAAGTGTCGAAAATGAGAAATGGTCCCAGCAATTTATGCATCCTGTTGAAAACGGAGTTCGATGTGCGATGATAATTTTATCGCGCAACATTCCGTCACGAGTGATGTTTAAAGGATTCCGTGGTAGTGTATCGTACCAAGGTCAGGTGCCCACGTGTTTTTATTGCTTATCCGAATTTCACTTACCAAATCAATGTGCCAAGCGTACAGAGAAAATGCAGCGAAGAAATCAGGGAGAATCGCTTGATGTTAATACTTTAACTCACCCTCCCTCTCCTTCTAGTTACACCTCTGTGGTAGTGTCAACTCCCCCTCGTTTCTCCCTTCAACAGCCTCATAGCTTAAGTACCATAGCTGAAAACATGACTGTTCTTGGTCATATATCCATGACAGAGAAACACACACCACGTGATTCAGTCCTTGAATCAGAAACGAAAGAGCAAAATAAAGAAATTGTTCCGTCTTCTGAGCAAATTCAACAGCAGGGTCTTCCCTCTTCCCTTCCCGTAGCAGCACCTAATATCAATCTAGTAAGTGCATGATGTGACAAACAGAACATGCAACCGAAAGAAATTACTCCCCCTTACCCCTATTTGCCACTAAATGCAGCAAGTCCCGCTTGTTCAGTGCAAGAATCAAAACCTCATGTTGTGACTGACAACGGGGATAATATTGAACAAAGTAACCTTGAAAACGTTGAAGAAAGCGAGTTCTTATCGGATACAAACTTTCCTGGGCTACATAGTACCTTAAGGTCGAGGAAAACGAGAGTGCCTGGAGGGTTTCTTTCACAGCCGGCTATGACTCAAGAGCTGATGAACCTTCCAAACAATAAAAAGACGAAACTTGAAAATACACAATCAATGGTAAATCCTATACCACACACATCTCTAACTGAAGTTTTCTCAACTGAGAGTGAAAATGATCAAGAAATGCAAACTGATACTGCACAAAATGTCATGAGAAAAGCGAATATGTTTCTCTTTCCTTTGTTTTCTTTTCTATTTCTTTTGTATTTTTTCCTAAGAAATGTGTTTTGTTTATTTACTCTTATTTTATATTCGGACGTACGTACTGGATTCTGATGTTCCTAATTTATCATTTTTGTTTCGTTCTTATGACATTTGTCACTCGTTTTTTGTCGGTAAACATTAACCGATTTCAGTCAACTTTGAAGACAGAGCTTTTCAAACAGTTTGTTTATGATCACGATGCTGATTTTGTAGCATTACAAGAAGTAGTGTTTGATGAATTCCAGTTTGTTTTGGGATATAAAAATTATGTTAATCTTGGAACCAGCTTATTAGGTACTGCCTTTTTAGTAAAAGAAGGAATAGATATTAAAGATGTTAAAATGTTATTGAGTGGCAGGGGTATTGCCTTATACTGGAATAATACTATTGTACTAAATTTGTATGGCTATAGTGGCCATCAAGGGCGAGGTGGTCGTGAACAATTATACATTGAAGAAATTGTACACTTATTCACAGGTTCTTATACTGACGTATATTTACTAATTGACATCAACTGTGTACTTAGAGCACAAGATTGCCAAGGTACGCCCTCATATAGTAATGCCTTTAGCTCCTTAGTTCAAAATCACAATCATTGATTGTGCTATTTATACGAAAAATGATAATATTTTCACTTTTGTTCGTGAAAACTCTGCCAGTAGAATTGATGTAAGCAAAAGTTTATGCTCCTGTATTCGAAACTATAGTGTACATATTGCTCCTTTTAGTGATCATTTTGCGATTTTACTCGAGATAGCTGTTGGAACACCCTACATTAATTATGGAAAGTCTTATTGGAAAGTAAATACTCAAATTCTCGCGAACGAGAACTTCCTACTCAAATTTACTGAAGAGTGGACAAATTGGTGCAAACAGAAATATCGTTTTGACTCAACTGTGTCGTGGTGGATGTCTTTAGTGAAAAAGAAATTTAAGTGGTTTTGCATACAACAATCTAAAGAACTACTTGCAAACGAAAAAAAGTATTATGCATTTTTATATGAGGTGTCTCAGAGAGGCCTGTGGACTACAGTCTGGATCTCAAATTTCCTATTCGCATGTGAAATATTACAAAGCAAAAATCCTTCAATTGCAACGTCATCAAAATGATAAATTGAAACTACAATGCAACCAAGAAGATGTGTTTCTTAACGAAAGACTCACTTTATACCATGTTATTAAAAATAATAAAAAACGTCGTAAACAACTCATATGAAAGATTGTTACCGAAAATGGCACTGAAGTAAAGAGTCAGACCGAACTTGCATTCCTCATGTTTAATAAATATCAGACGTTATATAGTGAAGACAAACTTCCTTGTGATATGACCCCTGACGATTCCTTCTCACATAAGGTGTCTCACATGGATAATCATATGCTAAGCAAACCATACAGTGTTGATGAAGTTTGGTAAGCTGTTACAAAATTAAAAAAAGAATAAAATGCCAGGTGAAGAGAGTATCATGGGTGAAGTATACGTAAAACTTTTCCCCATTATAAAGAATGAACTTACGATGATAGTCAATGAAATTCTAATCACTAATATTCGGAGTTCTACTTTTTCTAATGGAATAATCATTTTAATTGCCAAAAATAAATTTCCAAAAATTGTTGGGGATTATCGACCCCTTACTATGTTAAATGTAGACTATAAGATCGCTGCTAAATGCCTAACAAATCGTTTAAAACTGGTTATCCCGTCTGTATTACGTCCATGCCAAGCAGGAATGAAAGAAGAATATAAAATGTTGGATCTTTTAATGGACTTACGAGATGCTATTGCATGTACAAATTTTACCCTCGAACCTAGCGGACTGTTGTGTCTTGTTTTTAAGAGTGCTTTTGACCTTGTAAACCATAATTATCTATACAATATTATGAGAAAAATTGGACTTGCAAATTCTGTTATTCAACAAGTTCAGGCATTATTCATCGAAATCCCGATTGCAAGTAAATGGACATTTCACTTCGTACTTTGAAGTACAAAAATCTGTCCGACAGGGATGCCCTCTGTCCATGCTGCTTTTTAATATATATATCATGCCTCTACTATACAAATTAGAAGATACGGTGCAAGGACTTCAATTTGCTGATTCCCGTTTACGTGTTTGTGCCTTCGCAGATGATGTAACTGTCCTGGTGAAGAATGAAGCTGAGATATATAATGTCTTGGACATAATAACATCGTATGGTGCAATGAGTGGTGCTCGATTAAATATGGAAAAAACTAGACTACTCAAACTTGGCGCATGGGCTAACCAACATTCAAATTTCCTAATCAAATGTGAAAATCAGGTGAAAATATTAGGATTCGAATTTTGTCAGAATATATCTGACATGATTACAAAAAATTGGAACAAGATTCTCAACTAGTTAAAGTTACATGTCATCAATGGAACCCAAGAGATCTCTGTTTGCAAGAAAGAGTTTGGATTGTGAATACTTACATGGCAGCACGCGTTTGGTACATTGGTCAATTATTACCTTTATTACCAGAAAATGGAAGACAGATGCAAGCAGCGTTCTACTGGTTTATTTGGAAAGGCCATATATTTAAAACTCCTATGTATATTCTAACACAACCTCGAAAACGTGGGGGTTTAGACTTAACCCGGGAGTACATAGGCAAATTTAACACACGTGCTTACATAGTGGGGTGCTCCGGCACCCCAAAAGTATATGCGTATTTCTTGTAGATATTTTGTGAATTGCTGAAAGAAAGACATTATCAGATTTATTAACAAGCATTTAATGATTAATTGCTAGAAACACACATCAGTTGTGATTACACACAGTTGTTACAAACAAACCGTTTGTGTTCAGCGCAAATTGGCTTCCGGCAATTTGTACAGAATGACTTTGTCTTCCTATCTGCAGCTCTCGGGCACAAGTAACACCTGTCTTGCTTTGGTGTACGTGCATGATCCGGTCCTACGTCATCTTCTACGCAAAGAACTTCTGTGATCATGTTTGAAAGACGAGTTGGAAGGGGGGTTGTGAGGCTTTTTTGCATATGGGGAGTCGCTAGCTGCATTCCCAAATCACGCAATAAATCCTGTCGTGTGAAGGACATTCCCCTATTCTGCGGAGCATTTCTAACAAGTACCATGCTATTTACACCAGCCTGATCCAGCATTCCGTAGAAGAAACGAAGTGGCCACCGCCTTGTTTTGCGACTGACTGTATAATTTTGTATTAACTCATCCAAAAGGTCCACTCCACTCTTTGTCTCATTATAGAAATGAATTATTTCAGGTTTCTTTTTTTCTACATTCACAGATCGATCGCTATGCATGGTGGAGAGGAGTATAACACTTTTCCCCATTCGTGGACAATACGAAACCAATGTTTTAGGTCCATCAAATGCAAACTCTGTAGTATCTACCTTTTTCTTTCTGTCAAGAAGAAAAGCTTGAGGAATCTCCTTTTTATCCTGGCGCAAAGTGCCAACAACTGTCAACTGGTAGTCTTTCAACATCGTATCAGCTAACTCCACCAATGGACATGAACCAATTATCCATGGTTATATTTCTGTTAGTTCCACGAATGGGCTCTGAAAGTTCTTTCACTAATTTCAGAGGCACAGGTTCACGTGCTCTGTTTTCAATCTTTCCAGTGTACAGTATTGCATTCACCATATAAAATGTTCGCGAATCTCAGAGACAGATTATTTTGATACCGTACTTGTCAGGTTTAGAAGGAATATAAACGCGAAAGGGACACTGTCCTCTAAAACCAAGCAGTTGCTCGTCAACGGTGCAATATTCATGCGGTGTATAGTACGTTTTGCAATTCACTATAAATTCTTCCCACAACACTCTGATAGGCGCAAATTTATCAGCTGTATCTCTAGTCATTTTATTATCAAACCGTAGACAGTTTATCAGGAAACAAAATCGGGTTACAGGCATTATGCAGCGGAATATCGGATTTCCAAATGTGGTTGACCACATGTCTTGCACGTTCAAATGTCCGCATTACTATGTAAAGTAATCCAATTACGGTACTGATTTCGTTGCTATTAGTATTACCTACATAATACGTGCCTTCAGCGTACTTTATTCTTTGTCGCGCAATTTCTTCATTTGTGTGCTGAACAAAACTACGTATGGCATTGTCGGAAAACAATAATTTCCACGCTTCAAGGGGAGTCTGAATGACTTTTGCAGCTCCTTTGTTGTCAGGAATATGTAAGACTATATTACGTGTTGGTGTCCTACCTCTAACTGTGGGAACACCTTTCCACCTGTAACCATTTCGTCCTTTGATTATTGCACCACGAGTCGGTTCATCATCTTCACTGTCATTGTTCAGTTCTGTATCACTAACATCAGCTTCAGAAATTTCATCAGCATAGTCCGACTGGACTCGATGATCATTCTCACAATCACTCACGTTTTCTTCAGTATTTGTACCACCTACCTCCTCTTCTTCAAGCCACATTCAAATCTGTGCGTCGTCTGGACCGTTCGATGATGAAGCCTTGCACGCCCACATGATTGTAAAGCCAACCTACACTCAATGTCTTCAAACAAATGAAAGTGATTTATCAAAAATATATATACAGGAACACATAGGTGGGGTGCTCCAACACCCCAACAGCAAAATAACACACTTTTGGCCGATTGGTCACCAAACGCGTTCTGTGCAATCGAACGACACACCCTTCTCTGCTTCAGTCAGATGATAAACGAAGAGTACAGAAGTGTTCAGCACCGTCACTGGCATATTGCTTATTTACACACTGTTGAAACACCGACTGGGGTGCGTGAGCACCCCCCTATGTGTTCCCGGGTTAATTGATATTAAGAATAAATGTTTAGCCTTATACTTCATCAAATGGTTTTATAAACTTCATGTTGATACTGACAGTTATGTGAAAAGTTGGGGGCTACACTGGATAATTCAAACGGGTGTTGTACCTCCCCTTAATCTACAAATCTTGCCAAAAGATTTATTATACCTATGCAACAATATTATAGAAAGCAGTTATATCAAGTATGACCTAAGTGCAACTATCCGTTCGCAAGTTAAAACTGTATAGGAAATTACTCAGTCCCAACACAAGGTACATAGTAAACAAGAGGTATCTCAGTCTCAATTTAATTGGAAACAAATCTGGCGAAATATACATAATCCTGTGTTAAATGTGAAACAACGATCAAATTGGTATAAAGTTGTTCATAACTTGGTACCAACCAAAAGTAAATTAAGTAAAATTAAACTCAATGCCGATCCAAATTGTGGCATTTGTAAACAACCTGATACTGTTCAACACCGTTTACGTAAATGTACAACTGTACTGCAAATCTGGCACTTCGTTGGAAATATTTTGAGAATTCTATGTCGCTGTAATTTGCAATCCTTTCCATTAACAATGTTTCTGTTTCCAGATTTCAATTATTTTCCAACAAAAAAGCAAAATACTGTAATCTGGTTGTGTGATGTTACTATTGAATATATCTTGACAACGACGCACTGCACTTTACAGGACTACCAATACCTGTAATCTTGCAAGACATAAGTAGAAATAAGCAAAATGGAGTGACATTTATTTTGTTTATTGTGATAACAGGGTTTCTAACCGGTTATGTACAACAAACCTTTGCATTATCGGATCTGTCCGATAATATGCAGCCAAGGTATGATATCAATATCGCTACGTTTAATGTATGTCATAGTTTCAGTGCTACTAAATCTAAAATATTAGAAAAAAGTATCAAAGAAGCGAACATCCACATTTTAGCCTGTCAGGAAATTTCATACCACAATATTAATGTGCGTAATTATAATTATTTGAAAAATTATGATGTTGAAAGTCATGCAGGATGTTCATATCTTATTAGACAGGACATACATGTAAGTGAATACTATAAATCAACGTCAGGTAGAATTTATGCTGTCAAAATAGACGAGATAATTCTGATCAATGTATATTTTTTCAGTGGTTCAGAATTGAAACAAAAACGCGAGAATTTGTTTAAAAACGAATTAGTAAGTGTTCTGCAAGGACTAGGAAAACGCCGTTTTATCTTACTCGGTGATTTTAACTCAATTTACGAGGCTAATGGTAAAGCATCGAATCATCATTATAGTGCATCATTTAAACGGGTAATAGAAATATTTAAGTTATGTGAAGTATGGAAAAAAGTGAACCCTCATCTTCCTTTAATAACCTTCATGTCAAATACAGGTCAAAGTAAAATTGACTATATATTTTGCACTCCGGAATTGATCAGTTCATTTTAAAAAATTCAAGTAAAACGTTTGGCGTTTTCCGATCACCTAATGTTGTACAGTGCTGTGCAATGGGACTTAAATCTCAATCTGCATGAATCCTATACATGGTATCTTAATGAAGAGTTACTGAAACTTGACAGTTTTTCTCAAATAACTACGGATATATGGAACGATGAAAATAATTGTAAGCCATACGGACAAAATGCTCTGCAAATGTGGGTAAAAAAAGAAAAGACTTATTTATGAATATAAATGTTTTTCGAAAGAGTATTTTCACGATAAAATGAAACTAATTAATTATTACCAAGACCTTTGACAGAGTATAATCAACGCTCTATGACGGATAGGAATTGGCTCGTCAAAGTCAAATATTGTCAGAGTGAAATAAATAAATTATATCTCCAGAAACACTATGGCATTAAAACCGTCTTAAGAGTCCTTTTAACTTCGGTCGACGATCTGCTTTCCCAAGCGGGGTGAGACGTGCGAGGGAAGAAGAGGCTGGACGGCTGTGGTGTCAATCAACAAGGGTTAGAAAGGGAATGTGGTTGCCATGGTACCTGATTTATTGACTTCTCAGTGATCATTAATTTTTGATGTGATAACCAGGTTTTCAAATATCTACTTTTGGAGATGCACCTGCCGAACTATAATAATGAACATTCCTGTTGATAGCTGGAACAACAATAGTTGAGACAACATTAAACCTGAATCATTACAGAAAATATTCATCAGATGAACTGCCAACCCTGAGACTTTTAACAGTAGTGTACCCCTGCTCGTAAATAAATAGTGCCTACAAAAAATATCTGAAATAAGCCAAACATTGATAAACATTACAATATATCAAACGAAAACAAGTTGTAAAATAGAAATTGTTACCGATAAGCTATACTTGTTCGTATGAAATGCGAAAATAAGAAATACTACATCACTGATTTTTCTATCTTTTTGTTTTTCGTGGGTCCAGCACGTAGAAGTAAATGAATCATTCCGTGTTATTATTGTACGTAATTCCTTATCGTGACTGCTTGACTTCTTCTCTTTCAAAGAGCCAGCCAGCGTTTGCTGACCTTGTTGGAGTTGGAGGTTGTTATTTCGTTCTTTAAAAGGAAGTAGGATACATACCGGGCTGATCAGGCCCGTAGCCAACGTGCGCTAGGGGAGGCTAAGCCCCCCAAAGTTTCCTTGCCCAGTATTTTGCATACATGTATGAAAATTAAAGTCCAAACAAAAACTTGAAAACATTTTAATAATTTTCTGTAGATGCTTTTAAAGGTATATTGGTACAAATTTGTACTTTTATACAGTATATCATATTCCATTATCGAATCGCATGTAACTTATGAATAAAAAATCATCACTTTCTACATTGTTTTAGAAGTACTTTCCCATAGCAAATTTCAGAAAAGGTGCCCTTTGATAACCCCTATCGAAGTTGTAAATTCATTTTGCAAGTTTCTTATGCGAGAAATGATACAAAATGGTATTCAAACGTGAAAAAACGTCATGTGATAATAAAGGGGCATTGCTAGATATATCAGTTGCGCTTCGGAACGTGCATGCCGATTTTTGTAAAATTAGAGAAAAAGTGAGATAATATGTTTGCGAGTGTCCCCTAAAGTTAGTTTCATTTAAAAGAGACTATGTATGCTCTCCGTATACCAGGTGTACCGGTTTATTAATAATGCGGATTTTTTTTTTTCAAGAGATGGCCTTGGCTTGACGAGTGCTTTAGATTCGCTGTGATATATACGCTGTTTTCTTTTAGTGTTGAAGACCAACAATTGGAGGAAGATGCGTGTCAAACTCAAAAGCAACTTGTAGAACGATTAAACGTTGCTCACCAAAAAAATTTAGGATCGTTTATAAGCAATGGGAAAACCCTTAAAGGAAGAAAAATGGGTACCACATCGACTGACCGAAAGAAAAATGGAAAAGAGAAAATTCACAAGTGAACTCTTGCTTCAAAAACACCAAGGAAAGTGCTTTCTGCATCGACTATTGATTGGCGATGAAAAATGGGTGTATTTTGAGAATCCCAAACGCATAAAATCACGGATTGATCCAGGTCAATCATCATCATCGACTGCAAGGTCAAATCGCTTCGGCAAGAAGACGATGGATGCTCTGTGTTTGGTGGGATCAGGAACGTGTGCTGTATTTCTAAAACCCGGTAAAACCTTTAATAGTGATCGCTACGCTACCGATAATAAATAATCAATTGCATCACACGTTAATTGTCAAACGACCGCAATTGGCCACAAGACACGGCAAAGTAATTTTGCTTCGCATGTTCACACACATCAAAACTAGTTAAAGAGCGCTAAAGGATCTTACCTGGGATGTATTAATCCACTCGCCGTATTCACCAGATCTTGCTCCTTCATGTTATAATTTGTTCCGATCAATGGCAGACGCGTTGTCTAAGCAGCACTTTACAACGTACGAAAAAGTGGAAACTGGGTCTCTGAATGGTTTGCCTCCAAGCAAGCGAAGTTCTATTGGGACGGTATCCACAAATTACCAGAAAAATGGGACAAATCTGTAGCTAGTGATGGACATTATTTTGAATAAAGAACTTGTTACGCCTCTCTTCAACGTATCTTTTTTCTTTGCTTCCAAGTCCGCATTATTAACCGGTACACCTGGTATAAAAAATACTCTAATAATAAACTTTGAAGTATTCACTTCCATAAAACAGCAGTCTACCTACACCATCAATTTAACTTCTTTGCTCAATAAAAAGCCCAGCTAACACAGCAAAAAATCTCTGGGATCATTAAGCCGATTCCTGCCTGGGACATACAATGATCTTCCCCCCCGACACACACAGGAACTCGGCAAACTTCCCCTAATAATATAGGGATGGTTTAACATATTACGTACTTACTCTATGGCTTATGGAACTCGCAAGTTCATCGCCGTAGTAACAAATGTTCGCCATCGGGATCTATCCTAAAAGCACAAAAAACACCGTAGGCACCATGGGGATTGACAAACCAATAGTTTATGGCAATATAGAAAAGAACGAATTTTAATTTACCATTTTTTTAAAATTAAATTCCTACGTTTTTAGCTGAATAATTTACTGTTAAAATTAAGTAAAATTATAGCTATTTTCGTGAATTTTTAAATAACTCCAAAACAGAAGCTAATTACGCATTGGTACTAATGACTATTTTCATTTCTTTACATGTAAACATGCATCGTATACCTTCCAAGAATCGATTTCGATAATTAAAATAAATCCACGGTGCGTTTCAATTTTTACCTTCGGGTATGACATATTCGTGGAATTGCTCTTTTTTTCTTCCATATCTGCTGATAGTGCCACTAACTTTCCTACTGACTTGATCGTATCTGTAGCTTCCTGCGAAAATCCTTCGCTGAGTCCTCGTAGCAAACGGTCAAATAAGGGAAAAGAAAAGATTGACATGTATTTCTTCTTTGGAGGGAAACTTATGTGTTGATTCCACGTTGACATCTGGCAACCTATTTAGTATTTTCTTTTTCACTCTTGGTCCCTCTTTAGACATCTGTTCCACTTCTCACTACAAATGATGAAAGTACTCCTTATTTTACGTTTCTTTCGATACAGACTTTAATGTGGAAACAGATTTGACTGCTGTCACGAAATCCTAGCTTTTGGTTTGCAGTAATTTGCTTACATTTAAGATAATTTGCAAAAGAGAGTGCATTATTTGCATTGATAAATTGAAACTAAAGACTCTAATCTTGACACTAAATTCTCTGTCATTATTTTCTCATTTTGCTGACGTGTTGACGCACGTATTTGGTGTTAAACGTGAATGATGGAGTCAAAATGTACTAATGCCAGCTTCAGCTATGCAAGTTCACCTAATGTCTGAAAGTGATTTTATGGAATGGAGTTTACGGTTGACTTCTTTCTGAACAGCCTCAAAGGTAGTGTGTTGGATCGCTTTTGATTTATGAAATTATATAGAAGCCAAAAACATGTTGTTCTAAAATGAGAAGTGCATGCGTCTACTAGGTAGTGAGTATAACAATGAACATTCACAATCTTCGGTTTATTGCTTTGCACTTCGCTTGTACACCATTTAGTTGCCCCGACATCGTTGATGGACCATCAAAACACACAGATATCACTAATTTCCAAGAAATTAAAAGATGTTCGTGACACTTATAAATGGTATCAACAACATTTTTGACAACAGTCTGTTCCAGGTTGAATAATCCAATGAAAACTTCAACTACTTTCCAGATACTCTCATTAAAATAACGTACAATTAACTGAGAGCTGTTCACTATGTACGTGTACCCAAACAGCACATGATATCGAGTCCATTGGATGGATATTGACCCGATATTCTGTGCTGTTAAGGCAAAATCAGTAGTTTCATCAGCTATTATCAGTTTTTACATCCATTTCATCTTTCAGGTTTTTCATCATAACATTACCGTTTTGAAAGCGGTTCCTAAGATACGTTGCATCTTTCTCTGTATTGTTGATAAAATCTCGAAACTCTGGATCTCTTTAGGCAGTCAACAAATTCTACAAACAGTTCTTTCTGAACATTTTTTTCAGATTCATCGTGGCTTCGCAATGGTTTACCACATAGTATCCAAACGCATTACAATATGAATAAGTCTCTTCATCGTTTCACCGTTTTGTGTACGACTTCTTTCTCTCTTTTTAATAAAAGTGACACTCGTTGTACCGCAAAGAAAATCTTGTTTTGCTTTGGTCCTAATTTTATGAAAATTAAACAAACTGTGTGCTCTAAGATTTAAGTTTTCTTCCAATTAGAAAATCCTCTGCTCATGAATGCAATGTCTAATACTCCTTGTAGGCAGGATCACGTGACGCCAAAAAACTGTAGTTAATGCAAAACGCAGCAAGAGGCAAAAAAAAGAAGAAAAAATTCAGCAAAACGCAGTATTCCTAGAAATACTATATTCAAATATAATACCACAGTAACCGAAAACCTCCTTTCTGAATTCCCAGTTTTCTTGTTTGGAAATCTTGCTAACCCAGCCTTCAAGAATTCTTTTCCTAAGTTCACTACTGTGTTTGAAATTATGGTCTCGAGAAAAATATACGGTCCAAAACGGGATGAGATGACTGGAGAATGGAGAAGACTGCATGATAAAGAACTCCACGGAGTCCTGCTGCCACAGGCTGTTAAACGTTGCTATTCCATTTACGCGACAATCAAATTGCACGACCGTGATATTTACGTTCACTTTGTCTCCGATTTATTTTTGAAAATTGTTTTGTTCCATTCAAAATCAGGTTTTTTCTGGCGTATTTAAAGTGAACTTCCTGAGTAACGACTTCTGGCAAGCTATAGATCGGAAATTTATCGTTTGATCCAAATGAAACCTCCTTTAATCGACCCATAAATGATGATAATATCCAAACAATAGAACCAAGTGTAAATTTAAGTACAGGTTTTGACAAGGGAATTTTAAAAGAAGATATTCTTCGGTTATTGGCGAAAACTCCCCCCCCCAAAAATATATATATATATATTAAAATTTCTGGAAACAAATCGAAGTTTTTATTTCTGAGCTTCCTAAAAGGCGTTACCCAGGAAGTTCACTAATAATGTTATAAAATGTGACTATTTAACGGAAAATAGTGGCTGGAGTTGAAACCAATCATGTCGAAGTATAAAATTTTACAATTTAAGTCAAAATTTATCGGAAAACAGTACGCAAAAATGGTTGAACAAACATGTCGCCTCACGAACGGACGAAAACATCACCAGAATTTGTGGACTGATTATGGAATACCGTCGCAGAACCACTGACGAACTTGTTTTTTTTTGTTGTTGTTGTTGTTGTTGTTGTAGCGCAAATAACAGAATTGTAGGTTTGAAGACGGGGCACTACACCAATTTCAGCTCCAAGGAGTTCTAGAAAAGCGATTGCGGATTGTACAAAATTAAAACAACAATTTTTTTGGTAGTAATCTAGTGGAGCTGGTTGTGATGGATCAACTGGATGTAGCTGTGGTAATATATTAAATTAAGTCTATGAGTTGACTGTGCTGTTTTCGCTAGGCCTGTACGCAAAAAGGTTCGGGAGGGGCAAACCGAAGTTTTTGTGGGGGGATGCAAAATGCTATTCAGAGGTTCCGAATGTTGGTGAAAATGTTGAAAACCAACCTTTGTAAGGGAAAGGACAAGTCAAAAAGCACTTAAAAGACAAAATAAACTTGAAACGCACGGTCCAACTCAGAAATGAAAACTGATGCCGAATTAAAGCTAGCTGTAAAAACATGTTAAAAAGCCACTTTTTAACTAAGTAAATGCACCAAAATACGAAGTAAAAAATGGATAAATAATTGAAGACAAACTGCGAGACTGAAAGTGATGTGAAAGCGACCCATCATATCAATAGTGAGTAACCTGATAAAAGACGAAGCGAAAGGCAAAATATTCTAGCTCTTTCTCGCGCATAAATACTGAGGCAGAATCTCAAATCCCTTTTACACTAGATTTGTTCGCAAAATTTTGCATTTCATATTTATTAATGAATATAGGCCTATACTTTATAATGCACTTACTTGGCCAGAAACTTGGGTACGAGCGTACGACTTTTCGGATTCTTAGAACTTTGGGGGCCATTTCTGCCCCCCCTCCTGCCCAATAGGGGAAGAGCAAAGTAGATCGCTTAACTTCAACAGCTTTAAACAGCAACTAAAAGTACGGTACAATAAAGTATATCTTAGGTGGAAGTTTCCTTGATTATTCATTTTCCAAGTGGAAAAACAAGAATGGAGAACGTAACTTATATACGAATAATATTATTAAAATTTTTAAGCAGTATAATTTATTCGCTTTGCCCCACTATACAGCAGTGGGGCAAAGTCAATCAGCATAAACTTACAGACAAAGGTTCTGGGTTAAACGCAAAAATACGAAATATGAATTATACTTTCAAATTCAAACTATGAACGATTTCAACATAATTATTATTCACTTAGAAAATATCTAAATACGTGAGTACATATTAAAAATGAACATAAAGGGAAACGAACTTTTGAAATAAGAACATCACTATTCGCTTTGCTATTGGGGCAAATCCAAGGTGCCATCTCGAACAAAAGACTGTCTATGCCACATGTACGGCATTGCTGAAATTACTTGTTGTGTGAAAACAAAGTTAAGATAGCACATTATTCGTTCATACAAGAGAAAGATTTTGAAAAACCTACATCTTGAAATTTTTTCAGAAAGGCGTATTTTCTTTTTTCTTTACCACACAGCACCCAGGCGTTCAATCTCGACGACCTTCTATCCCTTCACTAGTGAAGTCACAATCCACAAAGAAGTTCTGCTACTATCTCTTATTAAAAGGATGTAAATTCCATTATTACCCTTGCCTCATATATTCACTTTGCTCCACTTCCCCTACACAGAACTTACTGTATTGCATGTTTCCTTCTATAATATCTTGAACTTTTTACATTGAATTGAGGTCAGCTGCTCACTCTGCCCCACCCCACCCTTGTGCCCATGCCTATGGATTTCAACCACCTATAGTTGGAGTAGTTTAGCAATATAAGCGTATGGGGAGCTGCTTCGTGAGACGACTCTTTAGAAGACAACATTTTGTTCATTTCTTCAACCTGAATAATCATCACAAATCTTCAATGTGAATCCAGGAAAATATTTAAATATATTTACACTCACTCACTCTATGGCTTATGGAACTCGCAAGTTCATCGCCGCAGTAACAAATGTTCGCCATTGGATTCTATCC
>JAGDQP010022655.1:0-30130 GCA_022664845.1 Lepisma saccharinum
AAGACACACCAACATAATGGATGTAAGGAGGCTTACAGAGAAGCGTAAGGAGATACCGACAATCAGTTAGTGATCACTAAATGGAGGGAAAAGTTGTGCATCGCGGACAGAGAAAGCAAAGGATTAAAACAGCTTAAATCCGAGGTTAAACTATTAGATAATCCTAGCGCAAAAGCGAACTGGAAATGCCAAATAGGTTCGAAATCTTAGCCGATTCGAGTAACAATAAAGATGACACAAATAATGAAATTATTGTTAGTAAGATGTGGGAAGCTCTTCGTGATAAAGTGAAGGGTGTAGTGAAAGAACATGTAGGTGAGAAGAAACAAGAGAAGAAATAAAGCATTGGATTGATGAAGAATGTCTTAAGCTTAATGAAGAACGAAAACAAGCAAGACAGCGATGATTAAGTAATAAGAGCGAAACAAATACCAACTACTACAGTAATGCAAAACGCAACGTCACACGCGGGTTCAGAAGCAAAAAGCGAGAATATCTGACGCAGAAGATTCAGGAGGTAGAGGAAAAACGGTAAGGAAAATAACTTACAAGTTCTATACACAGGAGTAAACTCGTTACGAAAAGGGTACCAACCAAGGTTAGGGATTATCAGAAATAAACGTGGAGATTTTCAGGCGGATCCGGATAAAATTGTGAACATGTGGAAAAGTTATTTCGACAAACTTCTACATGTATGCAACGGAGAAGAAGAAGAGGAATTTGAAATCTACATATCAAAACTGTGTATATCCGATCGAGGTCCAAATGTCGATAGAGAAATTGAAAAATTTCAATTCATTGGGAATAGACAATATTCCAGCCGAATTAATTAAAGCGGAAGGAACGGCACTAATCAAGAATCACATCAACTGACACGAGGAGCTCCCAAAGGAATGGAAAACATCAATAATAGTTCCGATTTACAAAAAAGGCGATAAATCGCACTGTAATAAGTACCGCGGAATCTCGTTACTTCCAACCTGTTACAAAGTATTAAGTAATATTCTGTTAACACATCTAAGTATATACATAGATGAAATAATTTGATATCACCAATGTGGATTTAGAAGAAATAGATCCACGTTGGACCAGATTCTTGCCTTGAGACAAATCTTAGAGATGAAATGGGAATACAGTGGGACGGTTCATCAGCTATTCATTAATTTTAAGAAAGCATATGATTCTATCAAAAGGAAAAAGTTATACAGTATCCTGATACGATTTGGAATTCCGAAAAAAATGTTCAACTAGTTAGGATGCATCTCAGCGACCCCATAAGCAGAGTACGGATAGATAATCCGTAATAATATGTAAGATAGTTTCAAGATTCGCAACGGATTGAAACAAAGTGATGACTTGTCACAACTATTGTTTAACTTTGCGTTAGAATATCCTATTCTAAACATAAAAAAGCACAAAACAGGGACTATCATTGAATGGTTTGAATCAACTGTTTATATACGCAGATGATGTAGATTTAATAGGGGACGAAATAGATGCACTACAAAGCAACACCGAGGTCGTAGTAGAATGAGATAGCAATGAGATAGGTCTGCAGGTAAACATAAAGAAAACAAAATACATGATAACAATCCCAAACACTGGGAATGAAGGAAATAGATACCTAACAATTAAGTATGAGAACATATAGAAAGTAAACAAATTGAAATACTTGGCAGCATAAGTAACAAGCAAAAACGAGATCACGAAGAAATAAAAAGTCGCTTAGCATCGGCCAACGCATATTTTTACGCAGTCCAGAACCCCCCCAACTTCGCAATTAATATTAAGAAAGTTGAAATAAAAAAATATACAGAACGGTTATTTTTCCGGAAATACTTTATGGTTGCGAAAGTTGGAGTACGATCATTGCAGATGAAAATAAATGACGAGTTATTGAAAATAAGGTTTTAAAAAAAGATATGCAAGTCGAAACAGGACGAGATGACAGGAGAATGGAGGAGATTGCATAATGAAAACTTCACGGACTGTACGACTCAACCGATGTTGTAGGAATAATGAAATCGCTACGACTAAGCTGGGCAGGGAGAAAAACGAAGATTATATTTCATCGTGGTTGGAAAGTCGGAGGGGGAAGATCGAGACGTCGCTGGGAGGACATTATTAGAAGGGATCTTCGAGAAGTAGTTACTTGTGATGAAAACTGACTTGATCTTGCCCAGAATAGAATCCTATGGGGAACATTTGTTACTGAGACGATGAACTTACGAGTTCCGTAAGCCATAGGGTAAGTAAGTAAGTATTACTTATCTAGTGCAATGTTAAATAAAGTGGTTGATGAGAAACATTCCACAAGCACATGCATGTAGCTACTTTAGCTCAGTTGGTTGAGCGTTGATTTAGGAAAGGAAGGTTCTGGGAACTATCCCATCGGTCGCCTACCTAACTAAATTCTTGCAGAAGTTTCCCTCAGTTACACGGGGCAACTGCCTGAATGGTACCTTCAAGCAAGGCTCTAACCGTCTTCATTCCCATATTTTCAAAGGCCCTGACCTATCCTGGCCGTAGGTAAAGTTGTCTGAAAACCATAAATAAAAATTGAAATTGAAATTCAGCAGTGGAACTCAACAAGCACTAAGAAATGGAAACCAAACAAACCGCGCTTGGCAATTTAAGATTATTATCAAACAAATATTTTGCTCAACTTTGATTGTTTGTTGATTTATTGTACTGATGTTTCACCAATGAATATACAGAAGGAAAAAGTGTTATCAAAGAATGTATTACATAAAAAAAACTAATTTCAAATTTCTGTGGAATTTGCTAATCTGATCTGATTTCTCGTTGTAATATCACCTTTACACAAATTCAACTTGTTATTTCAGGATTTTATTATTATGCGAATGATTCTACCCTGTACTTCTTTCGTGCTATCTTTGGGGATGAATCC
This sequence comes from Lepisma saccharinum, assembly GCA_022664845.1. Classification (NCBI taxonomy): domain Eukaryota; kingdom Metazoa; phylum Arthropoda; class Insecta; order Zygentoma; family Lepismatidae; genus Lepisma; species Lepisma saccharinum. The sequence continues at coordinate 2,912 of JAGDQP010022655.1, forward strand.
AATACAAAAGACAATCGAAGTAAATTTGAATTGTGATACATCAAAGAAAACCTTAGAACGAGATTGTTTCTTTTTCTTTTGTGATTGTAAGCCCAATAGAAGGAATGGAAAGCAGTATCTTTTGATGTTGAGAGTTGAAAAATAAAGTTTTGAAACAAAAACAACAATAAACAAAGACTCTTGAAGGAAAAGAAAGCACGCCTTCAGAGTGATAGAATTCTCTTTGTATTCTGAAATTTCATTTTTTTTTTTCAGCAAAGTGTTGAAGAATCAATTCCCTATTTTGTTTGTTATGTGGGAAGAAAAGAAGAGACGCCTTGGATTTTAGGAAAGACTAAGATAATATGTGGGTATAGTGTTACAAAGAGAATCCAATATAAATCATATTTCACTGCAATATGAGTAAACTTTTAAATTCTTTCGATTCATTTTTCGAATATTTTATTAACCTTTACGCAACCGCTGTAGTGCTTTTAAGTGAAAATCTTACACTGTTAAAAATTTTCAAAAAGTGCCTTGATATATCTAGTAATATTTCAGTATTTGCAGTAATTCTTGAATAGCACGGAGATATTTCTTTTGCGTTACTGGGAGATGGTGTCTCCTTATCAATTCCAATGTGATGTTTGCACATGCGTAGAAAGAGAATACGGTTTCTTATTGTAACCGAACATGCAATTCTGTTCAAGTATTTTTTTGCCGCCATTTTCATCACTCACGTTTGCAGGAATGCGGTTACGATATCTAATTGGCAAATAGAAAAAGTGATTAAAACATGTCATAAGTCATGATAATAACTTTGTATGTTTTGGGGCTTTGAACTCTCTATACCGTTTCCATCTGTTGCTTTCTAATCGCTGGCAGCTTAGTCCGGTGTGCAAAATCTGGACTTCTTCCTGCACAACCCCTGTTCGAACCTCGCTACCGACTTCTAATTTTTATCTTTTCCTGAAAACTGTAAGGTGGCTGTTTTGTTATCAGCAAAGTTACAGAAAATTTCCAGGCAGCCATAGTTCCCTAGCTTTCTCCAGAAATATCTCCAAAGTTTTTTTTTAATAGTTTAGACTTTTGTTTCTCACAATCCTTGCCGTTATAGGCGTGCGCCGCGTGGGTGCCATAGGTGGTATCTCAACTAACTCCATAAAATAAATCATTAAAAAACTAGTGGTAGAAGAGGTTGAGGGTTACAAAAATTTCAATGAAAAGTTACAAGAAAATGTAAGCAATTTTTCATTTTTTGTAGATGTACAGTTTTGGATTTCATGTATCTGGTATTGACTATTAAAAAGAAACGCTGTTTTTAATTTAACATTGGGTTTTATTGGCGGAAGAAGAGTAGCAGGGAGATATACTTTTTAATTTTCAGACCGGTTGCAAACTGAAAGTGCGTTTGTGAGCTGAGTCTAAAACATAGAAAATGAAACGTCAATGTGAATGGAATGGAATAGAAAAAAACTAATCTGTAGACCTAATGTTGGGGTTTCCCTTAGCACTGGCCTCTGGAAGTAAATGTTGACATTTCCAGCAGTGTTTTTCAACCACTGGGCCGCAGTCCGGTATTAGATTTTGTCGACCCTCTTCTCTTGCCTTAATGGGTCTCCAGGCTTAGGAGAAACCGGATCCGCCCCAAAAATGTATACACAATTTAATAGAGGAAACAATTCAATTTGAAAACAATCAAAACTGAAAAGTAAAGGCACGTACACAGTTTCTTGATGGTCAAACTGCGGACGACCAGCCTCAGACACTTTTGAGCACGATGCACTACATTCATGGTAACGTTTTCCAGAGCAGTCACTGGGATTGCTGCAAGAGTCATTTCAATGTCGTAGCACAGTTCCACTAGTGAGCTTGGTTTCCTACTGTACACTACGTTCTTGAGGGTCCTCCACAACCAAAAGTCAAGTGGGGTTAAATCAGGTGAACGTGGGGGAGGGAGGGTAAATCAATCGCGCCTCTTCGTCCTATCCAACGACCTGGTGGAGTGTTATTCAGATAGGCGAGCACATCTTGATGAAAGTGTGCAGGGCGCCATCGTGTTCGATGTAAAATGGATTCACGACATGTGTGCTACTCGCTCCTGTTTCACGTGCCCATTGTTGTGTTGATTTCCGTGAATGCATTCAACACCTGAACAGAAGACACTTCACTTGTGTCTGTGCGAGACTGGATGCTGATGCACATCATTCACTGTTCCATCACTTTCAAACAAACTTATCGCGAAGGTGAACAATGGTTAGACGTTTTGGGGGTTTAGTTCCATATTCTTGTCTCCATTGTCGTTGCATTTCGTGTACATCAAAATGTATTTTCGCTGTTTGAATGACAGTCGTGTTTATGCCATTGTTGCACTTTGTACAATGATTGAATCGCATTGCATTGCTTAGTATGACGTTACAATATTAACGCCGTCTACTGCTTGCCAATCGTACTACACGTTCAACCTGTAACCAATACGATTTCTGAGCATATCAGACGTGCTTTTATACATTTTTTCTGGTGAAATCTGTACTTATCTAATTTTAGAAGCTAATAGAATTAACACCTTTTGTGATTTGAGTCTGTAGGTACAGTTGGCCTCTCCACAAGCAGCGGAATTTTAAGCAAAAACTGTACCAGCTGGTTGATTTCTAAGAAAACTGCAAATATTTCCTTAACGATTTAACACCGTGTCAAATTATAATATTATATGAGTCTATGAAAGCTTATAGAGCACGGATTGCAACATACATAAAACAAACTGTCATCACAGGGTAAAAAATAATGTTTCCTAAAAATGAAGTACACAGGGGAAAAAACGTGCTTTGTCCATTTTCTCGAAATTGAGATAAGAGTGTCATCAGTTAGCTCTTTGAAGGGTCTTCTAACAAGCTATGACGCATGAAGATCTTTCTAATACAATTTGGTGTGTAGGCAAGGCTAATTCTGAACTTCTAAAATACGCAAATTCTTCTGTAAAATCAAGAAAACTGACAAAGTATGTTCTTTTCCTGTGGTTTTCAAATGAGGAAAAGTTCATATCTATGCGCTGAGAAACATTTTCTCTTATAATTCAGACATCAGCATTCTCATTACATTTAAAACTAAAGCATATTTATTTAGAAATAAGATCATTAATAATATTTCCAAACCGGAATTCTTATTTTAAAATAAATGAGAATATTGATGTCTCATTTCTAAGAAAAATGGTTTCTCAGTGGACAGACAGATAAGAACTTCATTTTCAATTTTAAGAAACTTTTTGCTATGCACACTCCCATAAGTTTTATATGTAGAGAAGCATTACAAGATTATGGTGTATGTTTGACTGTAATATAAGCACATTATATTACAATTTATTAATACACGTCATATTTGAATGCTATAGAAGTATTTCTAGATTTTTCTACTTGTTCCGGAATTGGGTACAAATGAATTCATGAAAAAAAAAATGTGCTCTCTACTGATAAGAGAATGAAACACACGAAGAGAATATGTAAGGTAAAAGCTAATCTGAATTAGCTAAGTAAATGCTTTTACCAGAAGCTCTAAACTGGGACTCCACACACTGTTCATAAACAATACATTAACAAAGTCAAGCAGTAACACAGAGCGGAAGTATAAGACAGAATTGTCTAAACGAGACAGGAAAAACTATCTTCACACATTCTCATATGTGCACACATGTTTTAGACACATATGAGACACAGAGAGAGGAAGAGAAAGTCGAGTGTAAAAGGATTAACTTATCAGAACAAAAAATGTCTGGAGAGTTCCTTGAGCCTTTAACAACTTCTTTCTCTTCATGAACTTTTTCGCGCTTAATTTCTCTTTCTGCAGGCTTTCAACTGTTTTTAGTTACTCACCCGTGACGAGCGCCAGGCGCTTTCAACTTAGCAAACCAAGCATTGAATAGCAATGGGATCTAAGTAGACCAGTGTTGCCAGGCATGCATTACTTTAAATACACTCTTCCTGGTTTCCAATTTCAATTTTTTAACGGATGGAAGACGGCCAAATGGATCCAGATCTCGGATTTCCGTACAACTGAAGTCACCAGTTTCCAGATCCAAATCCGTATCAAGCTTTTAGATATCCGGATTCCCGATCCAGATCGTAATCTTGAATCTCCGAATCTAGATTCAATTTAGGGTATTCTGGGTATATATCGATCGCCGGCTTATATCAATTAGGAGGTAAGAAACTAGTCATTAGAGTCATGGTTTGAGAGATTTCTTTCCCACTGGTACTTCAGTCGATAGAGTGAGGACTGGCAAAACAAAAGCAACCGCAAAGCATGATCGTATTGACCGGCTTTTCCCCGACCGATCGAAATAATCCCTTGATCAAAATAGATCCGTGTACCCTATGGATATCTGCACCTCAGATTTAAATCTGGATCCTCGATATTCGGATTCCTGGATTAAAATCCGATTCATGGATTATCAATCACGATTGACTTTTCAAATATCCGGTTGCTGCGTCTTGATTTCGACTTTGGATATTTCGAAGCTCTTTTCGGATATCCGAATCCAGATCGGGATCTTGGATCTACAAATCTGTGTCCAGTTGTCGGATACCCGGATTCCGGATTCATACCTAGACTTTCGATATTTCAAACCTGTTTTCGTATACTTGAATCCAAAATAATGTCTTAGACCTACGAATCTGTTTTCATTTCAGCTTGTTTCTTACTTAATTAAAGGAACATGTCGGATATTCGTAATCAGATGTGGAAAAAAAAGATGAGAATTCAGGATACTTTTCTTGTCCCTTTGTTACGGTAAACAACATCAATAATCGAGGTATTCCCCAATCATATTTAAAAAAGGTCAGTTGTTGTATTACATAAGGATATCTGACAAAACTCTCAAGAATATCTGCTGGTTTGAGATGTCGCCAACTAATCGTTATAGCCAGTGATTACAGACAATAAAGACATTTTTTCTGGTGACTAAACGCGAACAACCAAATGTGTGGTTTTTAACATTACATAGAGAATCCCTATTGTAATTTTAAAATACTTTCGCTATACTAAAATATTAAAACTTTAGATTCCAACAGACAGCTTATATAACATATTAATAAAAAGTGAACAAGAATTATATACCAATTTAAGCATTCAGTTGGAATGTAAGGTCTGAGTGTTTTAATTTAAGACAATCTTGAATCTTTATAGCGATAAACTAGAATTAATTTCAATTATATGTCTTATAATAATAATAGGAGTTATGTATGTAATGTTGAAAACCAAACTTTTCTTTCTGTGTAGCCTCAAACAGTGTTCTACAAATGACACAGCACTAAACGAAAATATGGGGTACTAATTCTAGAGTTGTAGAGGAAACTAAAATTTAAATTTGGAATAATTAAAGAATGCGCATATTTTCCTACTTATGCAGTACATTTTAAGCTGGCAAATGGCGCTAGAAATCATTTTGATGTTAACATTACCTGAAATTTATTTTGTATTTATGTATCTTTCCCTTATTCTTTACGGTAAAAACTTTTTTTAATTGAGAAAGATGTTTTTTTTTCTGTATACCAAGAAGCAATTTTCTTATAAATGAGATATCAGCATTCTTATTTAATGAGAAAATGAGAACATACCGATTTGGAAATAATATTATAGATCTTACTTTCAAACTTGTATGTTCTTATTTTTAATTAAATGATAATGCTGATATCTTATTTCTAAGAACACTGTTTCGCTGTGCCCAAACAAGAACCTTTTTCTTCATTAAATATGTTTTACTGCATTTTCTCTATATGCAATACGCGTGTTTTTTAAAAATTAAATTTCAAATTAATGCAGGTATTTAACAATTTCTGAAAACGAAATACCTTAGTCATAGAGAGTTGTAAAGCAACATTTTGCATATTTATTTTACCCTTTGTCCCCTTCCCCCGTGCGCTTTGTCATAAATCTCTATTCTCAACTATGCCCGTTTCCTCTGGAAATAATTAACACATTCCTGCTAATTTTTAGTTAACACCTTATTGATGTTATTATTACCTTTTCTCACAAGCAAATCTTATGTATAGTAAATGTTGAAATTTACACAGAAAAATTTACACTCGTCGTGTTCGAGACTCAAACTCAGATCTTCCAGTTGCCGGCTAGGTATACTGTCCACTACACCACCACTGCACGTCCAATTCTCTGTGGATATAGAATGTACCTCACACTTTGACACTCTCCCAGCTACTCATTGCTGGTCACGAGGTCCAGGGCACTCCACTACAGGAAGAGATTTTAGTTGAGGAAACTTCTGTAATCGTGCAGTACAAAAGAATGTAGAAGCCAAGGGCAACACGGGATTTTGACGAATAAAAAATGGTTCTAAGTAATCTTTTATATATAACCCGAAATCTATGTGACACAATCACAAAGTGTCCTATTTCGTACAAATGAACCTTGGACCTTAATGTGTCCATGTACGAACAAAATATGACAATTTTGTGTAACACATATTTCGGGTTATATCTAAAATATTGCCTCGAACTTTTTATTCGTAAATGTCACTTGCATCCCTTAGCTTCTGAAGTCGACACATGTTATTACCTTTTCTCACAAGATAATCTAATATGTGGTAAATGTTGAAATTATCACATTGTACGACTCAAATTGTAAAATACAAGCAGAAATCTTAGATACTTTTGCACATTGACATACGTAAATCTCATACTTTTTGTACAATTACAGTGGCAACACTGACGTAGACTTTGCACAAAAGCCTCTAAGCATCACGGAGATAAACACCATCACCGAAGAAAATAGAGAAAGTGCTCCGTACTAGAGCTAATGCGTTGAAAGCCATTGTCCAAAAAGGAAAAGAAAAAATACATTCAAACGGAAGCACATTCCCTTACCAGCAGTACGTGAGACTGTTAGTATGTATATGAGAACTCTGTAGAAAGGAGAACCGTGGAACCACGAGAACCTGACCCAGGACTACTTTTGTTTCTTGTAGCGAATGGAGTCTAATGCAAAACAGCCACCATACCACCAAAATGATGTTTGTGTATTCCAGACACTCAGTCTGATAGGAGGGGATCAGACCGGATCACGTACCTCGGTTACGTGGGATTCAAAACACACAATTTAAGCGCATTTTGACCAACAAGTCTTCTTTTGTGTTTAGTCCTATAAAGAGAGATAAAGAGTGAGAAAAAAGTAGATTCAAATATTTTAAAGTGAGGAAGAAATACAATAGACAATACTTCTTAGTAATAACCTTTTATCTGTTTATCCTGTATAACCCGTAGAGGTTTTCTGCGTGGGAGAAACTTTAGAAAATCTTTATGGTTGTAGGTATATTCTGTTGCAGTATTGTATAATGAATCCGCAGGTCTTAGTTGCCTAGTAAAATTAATTAGTTAAAGATGCCTCTCAGGTGAGAGGGTTCAAAGGTTTCCGCCTTTTCTCTACAGATATTTTTTTGTAATATAAGTACATCTCAAATTGATCACGGTGTTTGCTAATCACATGAAAACATGATTAAAATCCTAAATTTTAGCGGCAGGATAGAGAAGAAATACGTACTATCAATCACTCAAGTGAAGAAAGTAATGCAGATTTTTAAAAACATAAATATATTTAAAATGGGTAAAGGAATCTAGTTGAACCTTCCACAACACTCTACCCACTTTTAAGTAGAAACAATGTTGCAATGCAAACGGTCACATCCTGATGCATAGGCAACCCATTTTAGTTCAACGTGTTGTGTGTTTCATACAGACTGCAATCTTTGTTACATTTTTTTAGAAACGAATTTGCTGTAGAATGAAATGCAGTGTGTTTATGAACCATACCAACAAACTTCTGAAGGTGATTCCTCACATCAAACAAGAGGAAAGTTCCTCCGACAAATTTTCGAAATGTCCATAGTTTCGGAGCTACAGGCTGCTGAAAATGTGTGAAAGTGAATTTTAGAGCTTCTTATTTCTAACACCACGAAGAGTAGAGATGACGCGACGTGGTACCGTTTAAACCTGCTCCATTTAAAAATGCATATTTGAAAATTCTGCAATGGGAGCGCAAGGGATTCGCCAAGGGAAGTAGGGGATTCCGGTATATTTCTGAACTAGAGGTACGTCGAAATGAACTTGAATTAACCGACTTCCCTTGTGAGAAAGGATGACATACGTCATCCCCAACATCCAATCGGACAGTGATATTCAATCTCTTTGATAAGAAATACATCAAAATTTTGATACAATTATGTAATTCTTACTCCTGCTTTTTATGCAACCTTGCATATTTAAAAAAAATTAAAATCCTTCGGTATTCGAATCTACTTGAGATATTGACTTGGCGCAAACGAATGATGGTTTCCTGGTGGAAAGCCGTTTCATTCGTGTTCATTTCGACACACCTTTACCTCAGAGAATTTAAGGGAATCCTCTAATCCTTTAGGGAAACCCTTGCACACCCATCGTGGAATTTTCCCTTGCTTTCGGCAGCCTGTAGCTCCGAAACTGAACATTTCGAAATTTGTCAGAGGAACTTTCGTCTTCTTTTGATGTGAAGAATCAGCTCCCGGCGTTTGTCGATGTAGGTCATAAACACACTGTATGTATTTCTGTTTCCTGTATCTACATTGATTTGAGATTAAAGGTGCCATGCGGCATTTGACTGACGAAAAAAAAAACAGGAAAAATCAGTCAGGATGGTTGGCCTCTGGGGTCGAACCCACGACCTCCCGAATGCTACGCCAACGCGCTACCACTGAGCTACGGCGGCTCGATCTCTTTGGTATGAATACTGTATTGTATCCGAATGCAAAACACTCCTGTCAAAAACAAAGCCAAGTTCCCAAGCAGTACAAAAGAGAGAGATGCTTCAGCGTATGGAAGTTTTGATATATAAAACTGACCAAGTTCTTTCCCAAGTAGTTCTCGTATCGATTTGGCTAAGTTTTATGGAACAAATTACATTTTCTTATACTGCTTACATGACTGGGATTATTTCAAGAACCTGGCCAACTCTCTGGTAATTCTGCTGGCACCTACCTAAACACTGTACTGGTTGATTAAATCTCAGACCAATTGGCCAAGTATCATGTACAACGATACGCCTATAAGAAAACATAACTATGGTACTAGGAAAAAAGAGGAAAATCACAATATTTTACCAGACTAACCCCCGTTCAAGAAGGTCCTAGTCATGTGGGTGTCAAATATACAACCAGCTGCCAACACGTATAAGAAATGAAGAAAACATAACCAGATTCAAGAAAGAGTTAAGGTATATTACGTTGTAAAAGAATTCTTATCAAAAATTACCACAGCAGCTCAACTCACTATTGTCTACATCAAAAATTTATTATTGTCTATGTTAAAACTTATGGTCTATTCTATACAACATTTAAATATCGTGCATTACCATTTGCGAATATTATTATGTACTTTGTAAAGTTATTTGCTCACAAATCTATATAGAAAATTTATTGTCCATACCGCAAATGTTATTGTCTAAATGTTTCAATGTCTATAATTTTAAAACTTATTTAGCTATGCTTCACACAATATAAATATCGTATAATACCATTGTAATACTCTCGTGTACTATAAATATCGTGTAATAAATACCCTCCAGCCACCAATGTATATTGGTTATTGGAGTAATAAAACTTGAAACTTCACTGTTGGTGTAGAAAACCTTTTGATCATTTTCCATAAATCTGAGTTTCTTTGATATTACATATTATGTCCAAAACTTGAACCATTTCAGTGTTTTAATAGGATATGCTTTTCTGTTTCTTCCAACAGGAGCAAGGTAGCTGCTGCCCTGCTTAACAAACACCTACAAATCAATGGTATCAGCGCTGGTATCCAACTTCCGAACGGTGTCCAAGGCGAAACGACTGTCGTCATCAGGGGAAGTCCCGTGGCGAGAAGTTCATCCGCTAACGAGGATCAGATGCAGCCAATCGCAAGCAAGATGAAGCGGGAACGGAAGGCAGCTCGTACGCTGGGAATCATCATGAGTGCGTTTCTTGTGTGTTGGCTCCCATTTTTCTTGTGGTATGTTTCTGTGTCATTGTGTGGTGACGCTTGCCCATGTCCACCAATCGTTGTGTCTGTACTGTTTTGGATTGGCTATTTTAACTCCGCGTTGAACCCAATCATTTACGCATATTTTAATCGTGAATTCCGAGCAGCTTTTAAGAAAACACTCCAAGGCTGCTTTACGTACTCGAAATGTATCAAAGTGCATCGAGATAGCACTATTTCTTCTGATATTCAAATGAATCCAAGGTCTCAAAATGTCAGTGAAGCTGAAACCAACGTTCAGGAGGCGATTATATGACAGGAAAAGGACTGCTGCACCGTTGAATTCCAGCGATCACCTTCTACTCAGCAAATTATCTAAACGCTACAGAAAGAGTAGAAATAGTTAAAAGCACTAGAGAAAATGAAACACCACAGTAGGATACAGTTTGATTTGTTTTTTGAAAAGAAACTGAAATGATGGATATTTTTATAATTTATTTCAAACACTCATAAAAGTTGAAACAACGTGATTATGTGAAGTATTCAATGATATTCACAGTCAATCAAACCTGTTTCCATTTTTACATGATTTAAAAAAATAATTTATATTCCCTCTGTTAAAATAGGAATAGACAATTCATAATTAATATAGAGTAAGGAATTTATTTTCTTGTTTACTTAAAACTTTCATTACGAAACCAACTTCTAACCAGGAATTCTTGGTATAATCTAAAAGTCTCGAAAAGCCCGCGGGATGTATGTGGACTCTTTTATTCGACGCACAGAAAAATTAAAATAGTATACCACAGAAACAAAATCATACTTTGTATTCAAGTAGAGATTTTAATCTCTCTTCTTGATTTGCGAGCATTCCTTGTAGCAAGAAGTAAAATTTACGGTATATATTATGGCGTCATCCAAAACTTTCAATGTTTGGGATTGTTTGTGCCCCAAACAACACAAATAAAAAGAAACCGTCAGTAAAGATAAGACAAATACATAAAAGTAAACAATAAAATTAATTTGCCTCAATATTTACGGCAATGTTATAAACAATCTAGTTAATTAATCTTGACGCAAATTAATTTTATTGTTTACTTTTATTCATTTGTCTTATTTTGCTCACACTTTTTTGTTAGAGGCACACATATGGAAATAGTCCCAATAAATATTTGGGTGGTTCCCTAATTTATACTGTTAATTTCTTTAATGTTCCAGCGTTCCACCCACCTGTCCGTTCTAGTATTTGTTGCTACACTGCCTGTCCCAGAGGAGTACAGTTTGAGTACCGTTCGCTAAGCCGACACGGGACACATAATTATTATTTATTTTTAAATATTGCATCATTTGTAATAACGCAGCGCTAGTTCCAGCAACCAAAAGCATAATCAGTTTTTCATTTTTGTGCTATGAGATAGTGTTCCGCATACTAGTTTTAGAGATAACTACAGTAAACCTCTAGTAACGGACACCTCTATAAAGCGGACACCTCTCTAAAGCGGATACTCTGCATTGAAGACACGGAGAGTATTTTCTGTCAATTTTAGGCAATATTTACCTCCGTATAACGGACACTTTCAAAATGATTTCGGCAAATTGTCAACATGTCGACTGTTACATAGAATGGTTGGACAAATTGTCTTCCACAGTTCGTAATTACAGTCCGAGAAAACATTTTTAACGCTGATGGAACTGGACATTTCTTCGTGCACTTTTGGATAAACAATATGCTTGAAGTTAGAAACGTATTCCACTCGTATGTTAAAATAACAAAAGAGCGGCGAAAGACATCGAAGAATAGATGGAAGAGAGAAAACCGTATGAAGTGAAAAGTTACACAAAAGAAATAACGTATTTCTCAGTTTTGGAGCATTTTTGCTTCTCTCTCTCTCCGTCTCTCTTTCTCTCTCGAAAAAATTCACATACATACGGAAGATGTTATTTATAAGTGTTGTGCCCTGAACATAAAGTTCATTTTATACGGCGGAGGGTAATGTAAGATTTTAGTTATATTACCACCAGGTTGGTTGCGTATGACATTGTTCGCTAATTTACGTAAGGAATTGTTGAAACCTCTGCAAGGCGGACACCTCTCCATAGCGGACAATTTTTAATTCCAAGTGGCTGTCCGCTTTAGAGATGTTTCACTGCATTTTCTTTTATCTTAATTTATTGTTCTATTTATTAATTCAATATTTATAAGATGTACAATCATATATGGTCTAAGCCCGTTATAAAGACAAGGCTAGGATGATATCTCTTAGCGAGAACATTTTCGTGAGAAGGTAGAGGCAGCTACCAGCCAGTGCCTTTAATCTAAGTGTCATCCCGTCATTCATCTGTAGTAACTGACCAAAATCCTGAAAAAAATCTACAATCGAGATGACGGAAGCAGGACTTCAATCTGTTTGCCATCTAGTGTCTGTCCGAAGTAAGCGAAGGAAATCAATAGATCATTGGAGTTTGGCACTAAATTCCTATTTAACTAAATAACTTTACGGTTTACAGAACTTGCAAGTTCATCGCCACAGTAACGAACGTTCGCCATTGCATTCTATCCTGGCAACATCAAGCAAGTTTTGATGACGAACACCTACTTCTCGGAGACCCTTTCTAATAATGTTCTCCCAACGACGTATTGGTCTCCCTAACGGTCTCTTTCTCTTCAAATTTCCAGCCACGACACAGTACAATCTTCGATTGTGCCCCATCCGAGTTATATGTTCTGCCGATCTTAGTCGTCGCCATTTTATTATTCTTACAACATCGGGTGAACCGTACAGTCAGTGGAGTTCTTCATTATGTAGTCTTCTCCATTCTCCGGTCATTTCGTACCGTTTCGCTACGTATATTTTTCTCAAAGCATTATTTTCAAACACTCCTAATGTATATTCATCTGCTAGAATCGAACTCCAACTTTCGGAATCGTAACGTATTAACGGCAGAAAAAACGACAATTCTGTATATTTTCATTTTCAACTTTTTTTTTCATATTAATAGGAAGGTTAGGAATTTCTGAATTGAATAGAAAGAGGTGTTTCCCGATGTAAGCGACTTTTTATTTCTCCCGTGACTTCGTTCTTGCTTGTTATATATGTTCCTAAAAATTTATATTTGTTTACTTTCTCTATGATGTCATCCCTAATTGTTATGTATCCATTGCCTTCATCCTCTGTATTTCGGTTTGTTATCATGTATTTTGTTTTCTCTATGTTCATTTGTAGACCTATCTCTTCGCAAACTTCTACTAAGAGAGTAGTATTACTTTGCAATGCACTACATTTATACCGTCCCCTATTAAATCTACATCTTTTCTGATTTCATCTCAAGCTACTCTCTCGGCATTCGCCTGGTGGAAACAAGAAAAACATCTGTTAAGTTGCCTAGAGGTATCCCCACTTCTTCTTCTTCTTCTTCTTCTTCTTCTCTCTCTCTCTCTCCCTACTGTTGTTTGTGTTCCTGCGAGTGACTCTCGCTACCTGCTTTATATTTATTTTGGTTTTCTGTTCTGATTTCCATCGCCACCTAATGCATCATTGCGTACAATGGGCTCTCCTGAACAGGATCTATACAGTATATAGAACACACATATATATATTTCAGCTAACATAACTTATTCATATGTTTACACATCAGAAAACCGAGCAGTTTGATTTGTCGCTGATACTGTGCAAACCAACACCACTCTGGATCGATTAGTGAATGACTAAACGTGTCTGTCGAGCGAGATTTGAAGCATACGACTGTGAATCGTACCACAGCAAACTGACTGCGGTTTACTTTTATAATTATCACTTTTGTACATATTGATTTTAATTGCAGGACGTAATCAAGTCCATGTTTTAAACGGGAAGTACATCTGATACTAAAATAGTGAAAGTCTTTATCACCTTTAAAACATTTTCGTGTTTCTCATCTGTTATAACTTAATAGAATATTTCAATTTTTATTGATCATATTAATGTTTCCATAATCACTATGACAAGTTTTATATAATCAGTATGAAAATGTACGACAAGTTTTCTAATTGAGCTATGAATGCCTAAAGGCCGTAAATAAATGAAAAGTCCAGAAGTCAAAGGATGCAACGGACATTGACAAATAAAAAAAGTTTGAACTAATCTTTTATGTATAACCCAAAATATATGTAACATAGAACTGTCATACTTTGTACAAAGAGACCTTGGACCTTAATGTGTCCATGTACAAGGATGAAGTCACATGAATTTTGGGTTTTATATAAATGATTTACCTCGAACGTTTTTATATTCGTGAATCTTACTTGTATGCTTGGAGTCTCAAAAAATTATTGGTGTTAATTGCCACCCCAAAAGGAGTAATAGAACACCTCTACTTCTACACCAATTCCAGTGCTGGGTAACACCAATTCTAGTGTTGGTTAACACCATCCGGGGTGGGCAACACCGTTTCTGGTGTTCACAAATACCTCTACCGGTATTCAGAAACACCGTTAGGAGTGTTAAAGTGCACCGCTAGAAGTGTCAAGGAACATCTTCAATGGTGTTTATTAACACTTCTAACGATGTTTCTGAACACCGGTAGAGGTGTTGGACACCCCGGAGGGTGTTAACTAACACTAGAATTGGTGTTACTCAGCACTGGAATTGGTGTAGAGGTAGAGGTGTTCTATTACTCCTTTTGGGGTGGCAACAAACACCAATAATTTTTTTGAGTGCACTTTTCGGCACCCACCCAGCGTCGTGAGGCAAACTGGGGAGTCACGTGAATAAAGACGTGACGATCACTAGATCTAGAAAGCCCCTAATATGCCTGTTCGGGGCCAGGTGTCGCGCAGTGTTGACCACACCGCCGTTACTCAGGTGGACGCAGTTCCACCAAGCGCGGACAGATGGCGTTGGGACAGTCTCAGGACCTTTCGATCTGTAACGCTTGTGGTTATTACTATTATGAATCTCACTTATACCCCTTGACTTCCGGAGATAACAAGTAAATTCAGTGCAATACATAGTTCATAAAGGAACGTTAAACGCATTCGAAAACTTGAATATGTCAACAAGTCTCTAAGCTATTATGTAAAAGAGAAATTGATTTATTAGCATTTGCATATTATTTTCTTGCTTGGACGAGCTCCTGCAATCCACTGATATATGTGTATTGAGTGTAGGGGTGTTCGGCAGTGCGAAGTCAATTCCGGATTTGGAAATTTCTTCGATTTCGGATTATCCCGGAATTCCGACTTTCGAAATTCCAACGTTAGGAAATTCCGACATCCGAAGTTCCGATATTCTAAAATTCCGTAATTTCGGGATCCTGATTTCCATTCCGGAAAATTGCAGAATTCCGAACACCCCTAATTGACTTACTGGATGTTTGTGAGCTTTCCATCCATTTTCGTGAAACACGTGCTATATTTTTCTGCTCTTGCAGGAAGTGTGAAATGCTGTCAACATGTTTAGTGCTGAGAAAATAATTGCCGTTGTTAGTACGTGAGGATTGAAACATCGAATTTTTAATTTGAATTTTATATATGTCCTTTAGGCATCTAAAGCTCAGGCTGGGAAGGATTCGGGAAGGTGTCGGCCAGGGCCTATGTTGAAAGTGCCATCCTGACATTTGCCTGATGTGACTGAGACCTTGGAAAGACCTAAGGTCGTATGGTCGGTCTCTGGGAACGAACCCACTATCTCCCGAATGCTACGCCAACGCTCTACCACTGAGCTACGGCGGCTCAGTGAGGATTGGAACACGAACAATTTACAGCAGTCTTTGAAACCTTGTTCAGTAATGGTGAATATGTGGCTGCTTGTGAACCACTTTGAACGAATCGGAAGCGTCAATGACGAAACACACAACGCCACATCACTAGACAACTTCATTCTCCTTCGTATCCACATTTTGTACGCCTTCAATTTTTGTCCTTCACTCGTTAGTAGAATCCACATTTTGTTTCCATTCAATTCCACACATTTCACGAATATTTTCCTCAACTGTTTGTTCACCGCTTCATAGAAAAGAATTTTAGTGGAGTCCTCTATCGTCATTTTTAGTGCCGACTTTCTTCCTCGGTTGTACACTTCAAATCATCAGATATAATGATTTGCTGATACTTAAAGATGATTACCTGCTTTATCTTTCCATTTTGATTAAATATTTGTCCTGGTTCTTTGCAAAACAAGAATTCTTTTTTCCCCCCTTTTAGAACGAGTGAGGTCAAAGCTGAAGGAGAGACTGTGTCCACGCAATCGAGTGTAAAATCTCTGAGATTTTCTTTTTCTCCTGCGTCAAACATTCGATCGAACTCGTTGCCAGATTCATGAGAGGTGAAAGAAAAAGAAGCTGCTTCAGTTTCCTGTCATTTGATGGTGGTCGGTGGCATCCATGAGATACAGAAAGTACTGTAAAACAATATTCAAATATTTCTTCCAAAACATACGAAAATGTATTGCTTTTATTTATTTAAAGTGTTTATTTTTAAATAAAATATGTTCTTAATTACTATTGCTTTTACGATAACTGAATTTTACGTTAATGAACGTGTAATCTTAATATTTTATGTAGGAAAATGCTACAGACTCTCAACCAGGGCCACAAGGAGGATCAAAGGGGCGCCGGACAGAGCAGCTACAAATACAGATAAGGAGGGGCGTTGTACACTTTTGGCTCCTTCGAAGGGGCTCCAAAATCAGAGTTCACTCCCTCTTACAAAAATACAAGCTGCGGCTCTCTTCTCAACTATTTAATTTTTAAAAATAATTAAATCTACAAGATGTCCATAATATATATCTAATTTTGATAAGTACACGAAGATGTTTTGGAACTTGTGTATTAATTATGGAAAGTAAGTGTTCCACGTGACATTCTACTTATGTCCACATTCCACGTGACAGAGTTCAAAAGCGCTTCTTTAATACTTTCTGAAGCATTTCGAATTTAAATTGAATTTAAACTTTCTTTAAGACCTTTAGGCAACTTTGACTCCGGACAAATGGATGATAATGAGAGAATTGGTGAAATGAAGAAAGTTGGAAGAAACGGGAGAACCCCAAGAAAACCCACGCATCCTGTGTTTGTTCATCACAAATCTAACATGAAACGATGCAGGCTCAAACTGGGGACCCCCACGTACCTGAGGGGAGCTCCCTACCACTGAGCCAATGCGGCTTCAGATGCTTGTTTGAATTGTGAGTAATGTCCTAAATGAGAATTTGCGCTTTCACAAGCGGGATCTGTAAAGTTACTCTGAACCATCCTGTTCAATAATTCACAACCAAATTTGAACCCAAGACATCGCACACAGAAAGAGAGCGTGTTAACCCTTTCGTCATCCGGGAGTCCTAGTGCATGATGTGTCGAATGCATAAAAACATTTATATGAATTCCCATGTAAAGTGTGAGTAAGTTTGTGTAACACCTACTTACATAATGAAGAAAATAACACACAATTTGATTTACCTCAATGGTTTTCTTTACACGTTGTAGAACATAATCACAATTTTAGGAATTTGCAACGCTACTGAGTACCTTTACAAGAAGAGCGTGTTGTGATACGACTATATGGTTTTATTTGAGTATTAGAGCCCTTTTATGCATAAGACTTCAGTCGCTTGTTGCTAACGACAAAAAGCTGTAGCGATTTGTAAGTCAAGAGAAAGAACTTGGTAATTTTGTTATCTGTTACGACGACTTTGTATCTCCGCGAACTTTAAAATATACAGCCGTGTCTTATGAGATCGTCAACGACTAACGGTCGCTCAACTTGCACGGCGTATACGAGTTTATTTACACACACAACTTTTGTCTTTTGCTACCTGTAGAGCAGTGTTCCCAAGCGCTCTTTCGGATAATTTGAGTTCAATTACGTGGAGGTTTGTATCGAAGTGTGATTAGTGGCAATGATATCTAGAAATGAATGATGTAGATATGGAACGTCTCATTACGTAATAAAGAAAAAGAAAGCAATTTCTACAGCAAGTCTTGCTACTTGATTTGTTCCTTTGAATTTGACGATTAGTTCATCAAAAGATGATATTGGTATTTTAAAAAGTTTTAACCAGGCCAAAGACTCCAAGGTTTTAGTCCCGGGAGGGGCATGTGTGTCTTTTAACTCGAACGTGACGTATAATATAAAATAAAGTTTTTTACCAAAAAGTTTTAAGTGTTGTTCCTCAACTTTCCGTAGAGGTTACGGAGTGTTCCCATCTACAAATCTTGCAGGATTGAGTGGATAAACAGCCCACTTTATTTTCCATTACTTTCCATCAATACACAAAATAGATCACGCACCGACCTATCTTCATTACGAAAAGGCGCTCACGATTTAGTCGGATGGACGATAAATGTCGCGTGGTTGTCGTACAACTTTATGTCGTAAGTGACAAGCGACAGAAGTCATGTGTATAAAAGAGATGTGAGCTTGTGTATGTATGTGTGGATTTGAGTGTATGTGCGTGTGCCTTTAGAGTCGAAAACTATTTGCGATAAAAACATGTGTGTAAAATATTATAGACCTAAATTAGATAAATAGGAATATACATTGTCATTACCAGTATTACCGTCATAATTACCCCAACAAAATTATCTTTACCAGTAGTTAATCATGTAGAAATCAAATATGTCGTCGTGTTGTACCGATATCAAGTTGCGTTAAATGTTGTTAAATTATTTAGGCACGTCCTTACGCAACATGTGAGTAAATAACTCTTTCCAGTCGATCGTAAGTTTCAATCTAAAGGCTTTGAACCAGAGCTGAAACCGGGCCACTTTTGATGACCTGGTGATCCGCCTGACCCGAACATAGATGACCAGGGAACTCGGCCCGAATCTTGATCCGATTTACCCAGTCTGGGAAGAATAATGAACTGGCCATTTTTTTCGTCGTATTTTACGTACACTATGGGTAACACCTCCAGTCCCAGTTACCCCTGAAAGAAACACTGTTTAAATGCAAGAAAATAACTTAAAACTCTGCTTTACTTTCAGGTCATCGGGCCAAACCGGGTCCCAAGCATAGACCCGATGAACCGGTAACCCGGTCCAGAACGTGACTCGTTTCACCAGGTGACCCGTGTCAGCCCTGCTTTGAACTGCTCTACAAAATACAGAAGCAAAGTGTTCTGTGTATCTACGTACATATTTGACACCAATTTCAAATCATCTAAACAATACTGTCACACCTTGTTACTCGTCAGACATTAGACGGATGTAAAGAGAGAAAGAGATCAATGGCGACGGTGTCTTCTAAGCTATTCCTTATTCCCAAAAACTGGAGAAAGATAAAAAAAAAACCGGAGATTTCCGCTCGATCAGTTTTCCGATCAACGCTCTATCTCTGTTCGAAGAGAAGATGAAGCATTCCTTGGCTACTTTACGTCAGCAGTGCTTAGCGACCCTCGCCTTCTCCCACATTCGATTAAAATTCGTCACCGAGCAGTGCACAGTGACCTTCGATATAAGCTCTCCAAGCATGGGATTAAACGTTGCGATGGAATAGCTTTCCTAGGTCATAGGCCGCCTTCTTTTATAGTTTTATGGTTATTTTTTATTAATTAATTTTTAACATTAACTCAGATATATCAATAATAGGTATTTTACAATAGATGGCGAAAGAATATAACGAAAATAACTAGTACTAAAGAGAATAATAAAATAGTGTATAAATAAATTAATAAGAATAATAATACCAAGAAATATTTGCAGTCCGACAAAATTCATTATCTCAACAAAAATCAGTTGTCCAGTTTTTCATCATGGTAGAACAAAATGGAGATAGTTTGGAACATGAGTAAACTGACAACACAACCTGTAAAATAAGCAGCGCTTTGCATTTGTAAGCAAGCTTTCGTGCTAGTAAGGAGAAAAAGGTCGTTACTTGAGAGGGATCTTCAGAAACTCGAAAAAACAAACTAACCTAATATGCACAGAAAATATTTTATGCAGTACTTGAAGTCGTTGAATTTAAATTTATTTAAGGCCAATTGGGAACTTTGGCTCTGACCGGGATGGTTTAGATAGAGGATGGCGCAAATATCGACAAGGGTCTTTCTTAAGGTATTGTCCCGGCATTCGCCTCGTGGAACTGAGGGGAAACTCTGGAAAACGTTAGTCGGAATGATCGGCCGCGGAGTTCGAATCTGCGTACCTACTGATTGCTGACCCAAAGTCCGTGACTTTACCGCCTAGACCGCGACGTTACCGCGTAGGGTTGGCTACTTGAAGTGGTGCAAATATATGCTACATGTAATTTAAGAGACCTTCGAACCTACGCTGCGTCTGAGAGTGAGAGGTTTCATATTTTTGAAGGTACTGGTCAAACTACAAGCAATAATTAAATTATGGAAAGGATATGAATGTGTATCGAAATGAACTAAATGACATTTTAATAGTTTATTTTCAGCTGAGAAATTAGAATTCCCGTAATTGATGACGTCATACTCCTAGGCAATCACGGGCATTCTAATTTCTGAGCCAAAATAAACAATGCCAAAATCTCAGATAGTTCATTTGATACGCGTTCACAGTGGGACCTCTTTCCAATTTTCATTATTACTTGTCATTTGTTCAATATCTTCAATAATATCAAAACTCACACACTCACACGCAGCGTAGGTACGAGGACCTTCTAATAGGAAGGACTTATAAGAGTTGGTGTTTGCTGGACGCGAAAGTGAATGATAGACAGAGAAATATTCAAAATTCTGTTAACGGTGGACAGAACTGAAGCGGACGCCAAATAGAAGAATATTCAAATGCGGAGATACGCAAGTCTTGTAAAATAAACTGAATGGTGTAGGGTCATTGAAACCAACGAATCTATAAAGTAAACGAAGTCATTTCGTTGCTTGTTCAGTTGAATATGACCTTCAAAAGCATGCTTTGAGTTTAAATTTATGAGAACATCAAGATTAGATTAAACCTTCGCAAGGGTAGATGCGTTAAACTGTATTTATCGCACCTCGAAGAGAATATGAAAGTATCCGACTGCAATTAAGTTACGTCATCAAGATGTTTAATTTTTGTGAAATGTTAACATTTATCATCAGTATGCAAAAAAATGATTTTGCTCGAAGAATCTGGGTAATAGTTAATAACATCGTCCATAAAAAGAACAAGAAACAAGGGTCCGAGGACAGAACCCTGTGATACACCAGTGAGGAGCAGCGTCAGACGCAACTAAAAGTTGCTGCCGGTCAGATAGATAATTTTTAAGTAAGGACAAGAACTAACCGTGAAATTTTAAACCAGTGAGATGGTAAGTGAACGTGACTAATCAAATCAAAGGCTTTAATGAGGTCAAGGTCTATGATGTCAAGTTGAGTTTATTCAGGCAAGTAAGGCGTATGACACGAGAATAGACATATTAGTTAGACAAAAACTACCAGGAAAAAATGCTTATTCATTTGCCTGTTCTTTTTATACATAATAAAATAACACATTTAAACAGACAAAATCTGTTTTAAACACGGTCTCTCGTAATTGGGTTTACATTTCAGATTTAAGTTAAGAAAGTAAAGCAAATCAGTGTTTTAGATTTAATATATATGAGTTAAATTAATGGGGGCAATCCAATCAGGGATATTTTGTGTTCAACGTGTGACAAAGA
Organism: Lepisma saccharinum; assembly: GCA_022664845.1. NCBI lineage: Eukaryota > Metazoa > Arthropoda > Insecta > Zygentoma > Lepismatidae > Lepisma > Lepisma saccharinum. Next base: position 24,470 of record JAGDQP010022655.1, read on the forward strand.
TAGTTATTGGCATATTTCTCTTGTTTTCTCTAAAAAGCAAATCAAAGTATCAAACATTCTATCGTCTTTTATGAAATAGATAATAGATTGAGTGAGATAAAATCGGATAGAGAGTTAAAACCGTATATAATGATGTTGAAATCTCTTTTTGTTTTCGTCTCAAAATTTGTGAAGTTTTCTGTCTTGTGACTGAAGTTTCGCAGCCTCAGAGTTAATTCTGCTCTCTTCCATTCATTCGGCTTTTAGCAAACTCAATTTGATTAAGTTGTTCATTTTATTTTGCTACAGAATAGAACGTAATATTTTAGTTTTTCCAGTGCAAACCCCTATGGGTCTCGTATCTGATGTAAATCACATCTCATGATTAATTTATGCTCCCTTGCATCACGTCTTATTATAATGATTATGACCTCACGATCATAACATGTTCCTAAAATTGAAGTGGAAGTGACCAAAGGAAATGTCTTAATCTGTTTTGAGCATTATTTTACGTTATAAATAATTTAAGTATCGAGGGAGGTAGAAACGTTGACTTTAAGTAGTACATGACTTGTAAAAATATGCTGTCAGCTAAGATCTTCATTAATGTTTCAGTTTGGACCTACTGAAAGTCTAAAAAAAAGTGTTTATAAAATAAAAACTTTAAATATTAATGGAAGAATTATCTGGAAATATATTACGAATTTATATCAAAAATAATTATAACGTTCTTCCCGTTAACATTTCAGTTATTTAGTACATAAGAATGATATCTAATACAAGTTTATACACTTCCCACAGATCACCTTCCATCCTTCTAATCGTGCTCCGTCTTACTCTAAATCTAATCTCGTCCCGAATGAGGGTGTACCTCTCCCAGCCTGCGGGTTAGACGAGGGTTCCTTAACAAGATAAAATCATTTCTCTCTCGATTTAAGTTCTTTTATTGAAAATTCCGGGTACACAAAATGTGAGAGTCCACATCCCAACTTTGGAACCTCATAACTCGTGAACGGTAAAAGTCTACAGCATAGTACTCCGTATGGTTATTCCTGAGGTCATTAGCTAACGCCATACCAAGTTTGGTTAAGATGGGATGTATTCCGTATTTCACGTACGATGTATTAAACCCTTTTTACATAATTTTCTTTAATTCACAATGGTTTGTGGTGCCCTCAAACCTTCCAATGTTAAGTCAACTAATTTCCAGACGTTATACAATGATAAAATTTTGCACACCGATGTAAGTTTGCTGACAATATTCTATTGTTACGTTCATATATTTATATATATTTATATATTTTAAAAGCATATTTCAGTATAAACGTCTTTATCCTAAAATAAATACTAGACTGCAAACATGTTGGGTTTGCGTGGTTGCAGAACACTTTAGAATTTGAGTAACAAAATTTTAGCTTAATAAGTATCCGAACACCGAAAAAAACTAAAAAAAATTTTTTTTTTAAAGACATACTTTTCTTAAACAATTCCTACTAAAAAATTAAAAAAAAAAGGTTTATGCTTGAATAAAAAGAAAAGCATGGGGCGCGTCAATTCAAGAATTTACGAAGTGACTATATATGAGAACGCGCCCAATGCTTTTCTTTTTAGTCATGCATAAACAAAATTATTTTTTTACTTTTTAGACCGAATTGTTTAAGGAAAGTATGTCTTTAATTTTTTTTACGTTTTTCCAAATCAAGAGAAGAGCGAAAAATAACAAAAATTAAACTAACGCTGAAGTCAAGGGGCTTGGTCCCAGAATTTCATTTACAAATAACAATATCTTAAATTGAAAATTGGTTTAGAAATAGATATTGAATAACCATCGTTTTCAAATTGTTTCAACGTAATTTTTAGGTTACTGATCTTAGACTTCTTCCATTGAATAAGATTAGTTTTACTGTCACTGCAGTGTTTCATAAAGTGCTTTAATAACGGTGCAGCAGTCAGAGAATAGAAAGTCTAGAACTGTCACGTTTTGTGGATTGTTTTTTTAAATGGACAAAGAAAAAACAAGGTTATTAATTAGCCCTTTACCTGTAAAATACTATGACAATGATTCCAATACTGTAAGTATAAAGCATATCAAAACAAGTTCCCAAAATATATGTGTGTATATATGTATGTAGAACACAAAAACAACTTTAAGAAAACTTTTGTGTGGAAGAATAGCAGAAACAATCTGCAGAGGATAATGTTTTAAAGTTAATTTAAGAGGATCATGATATTTTTCTCAATTTTTACGAACAATAGCTTCACTTATATCTGAGACCAAAGTAAAGAAAGTGTATATTGTATATTACATTGTGACCTGACTCTACGACAAAAGTGTTTCGCTGAATAAGTTGGTAGAATTAAGTGCGCACAGCTAAAACAGTGTTACGTTGTTACCGCCCATAGAATTAATTTTATTTTTATCGTACCAAGAGTTTTATTTTATCGAATTATTTTGTACTGTTGAATTGAGTCATTTAAAGAATTATATATTGCTTTTCAAATTTGAAAAGAAAGTCGAAAAGATTTTTTTATCAATAAAAATTTACAAATTTAGTTTTTAATTTTTTACTTTCAAGAACTTTAAACTTTAGTAATAATCTGATTGGTTGAATGATTGAAACTCCTTAAAGATGGTTGATTGAGTGATTGAAGTTCCTTCAAGAGAGTTGAATCATGGTAGATGGGGATCATGACACACCAGATTGAATGATCGAAGTTCCTTAAAAAGAGTTGAATCATGGTAAGTGGACATCATGACACACACAAGATTGAAGATCGAAGTTCCTTATAGAGGAATGAATCATGGTCAATGGGGATCGAGAGTGACGCAAGGATTGAATGATGAAAATTCCTTAAAGAGAGTTGAATCATGGTAGATAGGGATCGTGAGACACACAAGATGGAACGATTCAAGTTCCTTAAACAGGGTTGAATGACGGTATATGGAGATCGAGGAACACGCAAGGAAACTTTACTGCTTCTTTTAGTATTGCATAAAAATAGGTTTGCGATTTAATTACTAACAGAATGTTTAGAATTGATAGTAATAAATCGAATGGTGGATTTTTTAGACCGTACCAAAATAAAAAGTTATTTTGAAGACATGTGTAGTTTTGTGGTTAGAAACACTCAAATGTTATCACAAATGATGTAATTATCTCGACGAACAACAATTAAAACATATCGGCTTAGCAAATCACAGTCAAAGTCAAACTCAAAGATGATATTTAGGAAAAGTTTATGACTGAAGTATGCAGTTTACATGGCACTTTTATGCGTAATGTCAAGGAAATTTGACGTGGATAAATCCCCTCTAGACAATGATAAACTGGTTTCTTAAAATTAAGAATATAAGTTCTTATCTGTGCTTCGGGAAATAATTTTCGTAGAAATTAAATATCGGTATTGTCATTTAATTAAAAATGAGAGCATAGACGTTTGGAAATAAGATAAGTACTCTTATATTTTCAAATTGACATGTTCTCATTTTCAATTAAATGAGAACGGTGATATTTCATATCTAAGAAACGTGATTCTCGATGCACAATAAGAACTTTTATTTTCATTTTTTTAAAAGCAGTTTTTCACCGTGTATGCTACATTCCTTGATTCACAAAGTCCAATCAAATGCAATTCTAATCTAGAACGTCGATTGTGACTAAGACGAGTTTGCATTATTATTTATCGAGGTATTACATGATGATATTGCGAACATTTGGGCCAGGCTCCAAAACTAAGCATGTTTTGACATTTGGCATAAAACTAGTTAGTTCTTAGCCATACTTCAAATGTTATTAAGTTATTTCTGTTTTCAAAAATGTATCATTTAAAGTTCAAGAAGAAAAAGTAAAACTTTTTATCAGTATTTTAAATAAAAGTAGACGCTTACAAATTAGTTTCTAGATCACAAAATGTTAAATCATATATCTGTGTGTATTTCACTGAACAATTACTCTCAGTTTGTTATGCAAATTCGATATTGAAACAAAATTATTTCTTTAAGACTAAACATAATGGATGAGTTAGTATAACTGCCAAAAATATGTAGTTTTATATTCTGTAACGAGAATCGGAATAGTTTTGTTTGTTTGCGTATTTATATACTTCAGGCAATAACAGCTGAGAGTTAATTTTATATCACATGATTCTTTGTAAATTTTAACAGATAGGATATTCCACGAACTCCACAGCTAACTCCATTAAACGTTTTCTTTTGCCAAAAGTGAAGTTTACAGAAAGGAATACAGGTTAACACGCGTTACAAAACAGTCACAAATCTGTACCTCGGAGATAAACTGCACGGTGTCAGTTTCTTGGCAAACTCGACCTTAGTGTAGAGTTTTGTGCGATTACACATGCTCTTCTGGGAGGTATACAAAAGCATCTCATTTTCTGTTATGTAGAAGAATTGGCAATTGATAGCACAACACTGTGTCGCAATGAATGGGATGGAGCGAACTGAAATCAATAAATGTGTGAACGAAGTTTGAGTTTTTTGAAAAGTGATGTAGTGTACTTTATCTCCGAGGTACAGAAATATATTCCCGAAATTCCAGCACTTTGTGTTCAAAATCTAGCAAATAAGCTGCTGGATCAATATTATGTCAGTAATGTTATCCCGGAAAAACAGTACAGTACACAGAAAATAAAAATTAAAGTAGTTTATACAATTTAAATATATAAATAGATTATTTATTGCTATTTATGTTTTGTTCCAATCGATATCTTTAAGCAGAAATCAAACTGTTTTGTTATAATTTACTAAGACAGATAATAATGAAATAAGACAGGAACGAATTAAAGTATTCCATAAAATTTAAGTTTTATTGTAAAAACAGATGTAACGTAAAGGTTATTTTAGTAAGGTGACTTAAATTCCACGCTTGCCAAATGAAAAAAGAAAATAGTAAACCAATATCTTAATGTGCTAATAGCAATGTATGACAGAACAGAAGTGTTAAATCCAAAGTGAAAATTAGTATTGAACCCATGGACTTTAGCACATGCATTACAAAAACCAGCCATTCTTGTGTCGTTTCAAGAAGTAAAAATAAACTGTTTGTGCTTCACTCTCTTGCCGTTTGGATGCGCTTGAGAGCGTCAATAGAGTATATTTGCGAGAATTGATGATTTTGTTATGAAAATGGTGATATTATCAGAAGTTTTGTTCACTATTCCTTACGTAGTTCAAGTGTGATGAATAGGAGAGAGAAACAACATTACCTATAGAAATAAATAACTTTCTTTGCATGCTCACTTGTGTAGAAAAGACATTTGAAACATAAGTGAGTAAAAACATTTAATGAACAAAATTAGATAAAGTGTGAAACAGCCGTGATACGTGACAAATCATTGTTGTGTTAAGTATAAGAAACATGTACTGTTTACTGTCGTTGTGTCATATTTTTTTTTGTTTATTTTTAAGAAGTATTATGTATACCAAAGAAAACTAATAGGTACAAGTGTCTGTTTTTAATTTGCAACTCATTAATTATTATTCTAAGTTAGGGTTGGGAAATCACCCTTGTTTCGAAAATGAAAACACCTTTTATTGTTACGCATGAGACTTCCTTTGAGACTTTTGATTCCATGTTTGTTTTAAACATGATTTTTCGTTTTCTTTCTAAACCAAAATACTGTAGATAAAAATTATATATTTTAATATTAAAAAAAAACAAGTTG
>JAGDQP010022656.1:0-25903 GCA_022664845.1 Lepisma saccharinum
CTAGTAACCTTTCTTTAACGAGTACAGATCTCGTATGTTGATTTGTCTTCCCGTTTTTCTCCATCTCCTGAATCTTCTGCGTTATATATTCTCACTTTTTGTTTCTGAACTCGCGTGTAGCGTTGAGTTTAACGTTACTGTCATTGTTGGAACTTGCTTCGCTTTTATTGCTTAGCCATCGCTGTCTTGTTTGTTTTCTTTCCTCATGAAGTTTAAGGCATTCTTCATCAAACCAAGGCTTGTTTTCTGCTGTTTCTTCTCACTTACACGTTCCTTCGGTGCGCCATTCACACGAATTGCCTCCCACCCACATCTTTCTTACATCAATTTCACTATTAATTTCATCTTTATTACTACTCGAGTCGGCTAAGATTTGGAACTTATTTGTGATTTCCAGTTGGTAGTCTGCTTTGACTCTTGGATTATGTATTCGTTTAACTTCGAATTTAAGTTATTTTGATCCTTTGCTTTGTCTATTCGCGATGCATAACTTTTCCATCGCTTTTGTGATCACTAATTAATTTTCGATCTTTTTTAGTTATGCATTAACAAAACTATTTTTTTTACATTTTAGTACGAATTGTTCAAGAAAAGTATGTTTCTAAAAAGCTTTTAATATTTTTTTTCGAGTTATTTTTGTGTTCGGATCAAGTTGATGTTTTGTCATCAAAATCCTAAAGTGCTCTGCAACCAGTTAAACGCAACATGGCTACGGGGTAGTATTTATTTTAGGATAAAATGTTTTTACTAAAAAAATATATGCTTTTAAAATATATAAATATATAGAAATATATGAAAGTAGCAACGAATATTGTATTGTCACCCGACTTACGTTATTGTGCAAAATTTCGTCATTGCATGACGGCGGGAAATAAGTTAAATTAACGTTGCAAGATTTAAGGACACTATGAACCTTTGTGAATTAATGATCCAGGTTAACTTCAACCATGGTAAAATGTAAGTAATGTAAAGATGGTATGCGCCATAGATGCCTGAAGCCCATAAATTCTATTCAATTCTTTAATGATCTGCTTTGTGATGTTTTCTTGACCTTCATACGTCATTTGTAATGGATCAAGTACGTAAAAGCGAAAAAAGAACATACACGTGTCTCTTTTTTTCTTTACTGTGGTCCTTGCCTTCTTACCAAACTCTTCCGCTGTTTGCTTCAAGCAAGAATAAAAAGGAAATGACGTCTATGGTAAGGTGAGTATGACGTCATTGAACAATGGCATCAGCCAACAGCTGCAGATACGTATAAAGATGACCTCCCTCGTTGAGTTCTTTCTTGGCTGGTTCTGTTGTTACAGTAAATGAGTGGTGAATCCATTAGCTACAAATAAAAACGCATGGACTTTCCCATGTGTGAAGGACAATGCTGTGATAAATAACCCAGAAGCATGTGGTAAACTTCCGCATGGGAGTTCACGCTGTTGCCCAAGTGATACAGTTTTCCTTTTTTACATCTTTATCGCATCTGGACCGCCAACTGTTAGCACAATCACCTTCCATTGGCACCTTTCCTGTCTGTTACATAACCCAGGATGATGCATGATTCATCCTTTTGTTGAGCATGCTTCTTCACACCCAATTGATAATAGAAATTAGCATAGGTTCGATTCTTGGTTCAAGTACAAAACTCATGGTCAGTGTCAGTGAAAATTAAGTGTTGCCTGTGATTCAGGAGGTCCTGGGTTCAACATCAGAGGCCGACTATCCTGAATTCTTTTAAGTTTCTCTTCAGTCACACCAGGTAAATACCGGGATGGTACAATACAGAGGTGGATTCATTCCGCATCATTTCTCTTACCCTATCCTGGTGTCAGTCATAGATGACTGAAGGCCATGAATAAATTCAAATTCATGGTCAGTATTAGAGTATCCGCTGGAAGTTTAACATTTTCTTGACAATTATTATACATATTTGTACGTACTTCAGTGCTTTTTGGATGATATTTTGTTATTTGTCAAATTCATATTCTTCAGTACTAGAATTGATTGACCCGAATGCCGCGACTGACTCGGTAATTCGATCTTGACCCAAATGACTAGACGAACTTTGGGATCCGGAGCCCCAATGAACAAGTTTTAGCCCAATTGACCCAATCTTGACCCGACGACCCTGTTTTTACTCGATTTGACTTGGTCTTGTTGTTGTAAATTAAATCAATCAATATGTTGATATGTAAGATTCACAAATTGTTTCAGAAAAGCTTTTCCGGAGGGGAGGGGGCTATTTGCACACCTGTGGGGGTATTTTTGTTCTTTCTGGGGATAGAAGACATTTCCATATGCTTTTACTATTGTTAGGCATTTTTGACGTTGTATTCTTGGTACTCTCGGGGATAAAACCCCCCGTTTCCGATTACCCTTGGAAGAAACACTGTTCAGATGCCGAGAAGTCATAAGAAAAGAACCAAAAACGCTGCTTTGCCGTCCAGATTATCGGCTCAGGTCGGGCCCAAGCATAGACCCAGTGACCCGCCCAAAATTGGACCCAATTGCCTCGCTTCAGCTCTGAACCGGGACCCGAACCCAGAAGTCTGTGGACGCTGTCCTAACGCGTTCGACCAACACTGCGGTCAATGTCTGCTCTCTGAATTTCAACGCTGCTTGCTCACTTAGTTTTGAGGACTACTTTCAAAATAGTGCTTGTGCAGAATTTTTTTATAATAAGTTTTTAGAAAAAAAACGACCCAATCATGCTTGTATCGAATATCTTAAATACATATGAAGATAAGTGACAAGAAGAAATGAGTATTGTCCACTTAAAATCATCCATATTCAGAGCATCGGCGGTGAACAAAAAAACTGAAAACGAAACTTGCTGATGAACACCCTTAAGACACATCTCATTGTCCAATGTTCTGAGGTTTTCTCTTCACTCAGCTCAAGGTTATTTACTTCTTTCGTGCGTTAATCAGTTGAAATTGCTCCGTAAATAGACCTGAAGACATCTCAGTAATGTTTGCCGGAAACATTCCTTTAAAAGGAAAAGTACATTTAGCAGCTGTTACTTGGAAGAAATGTCAATAAATATTACTATTATGCAAGAAACCACTACCTAGAAACTCATTTTAAATACAACATCCCACTCTTTCCTCTCTCTTTGCTTCTTTGTAATTAATAATTATAAGTCAAAATAGAAGCTGCCGTTTTGTGTTTTCTTAGAAAATTAAAGTTAAAAGAGCATTACACCCTATCAAGCCTAATTTCAATTTCAGGAACAGGTAATAATCACTAGAGGGTAGATCAGGAGAATAGGTGTGATGATCAAGCACTTCGTGGCCTAACTCCTCTAATTTGTGCGATGTTGGATGGGGCTTTGTGACAGGTAGCGTTGGCATGGACTCTTGGAGGTACGTGATTCACTTCCTCAGTATCCCACACTGCTTCTCTCTGATGACTAAAGGCAGTTTACCTAGGAGACTGCAGTAATATTCGGCATTCATAGGGAGAACCTTGCTGGAGATAATAAAAAGAAACGTCGCCATCATTTTGCTGGCAGATTTTTGTCGCCGAAACTTTCTGTGTCAGGTTGAATCCTGGTAGCGCCACTGCATCGACTGTTTTTTTGTTTGCAAATAATAGTGGTTGATCCAGGTTTCATCATTAGTCACCACACGACGCACAAAATTCGCGGATTCCCTTTGAAAACGAGACAAAATTCTCTTTGCAGCACGCACCAGAAGTCGTTTCTTATTTACCCTACCCAGTGAATTCCATACTTCACGCCGTCAGCAATCATTCCAATTAACAATAAAAGAAACACTAATTACACGATATACTCGAAATTTCATATCCTTGTATTTAAAGAACCATAGTTTCACATATTAACAACATATCAATATATTTACACTCCTTCCCTGTTAGGCTGGAAGCTTTTCAATACCCCCTTGTATTTCTACGTTTGATAGCCTGTGTTGATTTGAACTTTGTAAATATTTATGAAATCAAGACAACATGGACAGTCGATTTTGTTCCATATACAAAAGAGTAAGTCTTCATAACACCAAAACAATTACGTACTACAATTTTTCTGTGGCCAAATTTGAAATCAGCTCCGCAAAATTAGTAAAATAAATAAATGTGAAATCTGATTTAAAGGTTGTCGACAGACAGACATAAGGCTTCCCAGCACTTGTTGCTGAAGCCTAAATGTTGTATAAAGTTTCCCTTAGGGAAACCTTATAGTTTACGCAGAAGAAATTCTGCACAACCTGTCACGTAAACATACGTGTACATTCGATAAAAACAATATTGTTTTTTATAAAAATTAAGTGAGGTGGAACGAGCGTCAAATTTGGATTATCTACATGTCGTTGGAGAAGTTTCGCCGAGATCTCTCGAACAACTCAACCACCTTCGTAGCTCCTCAGTCGAAAGTTGTTGACAGACGGACATAGAGGGGGTATAAGAATGTACATAATATTAGAATGTACAAATTAACCTTAGACACAGTAAGGTTAATTTTTGTACCTATTATGCTACGCTTTGCTATGATTTTTGGAATGATATTTTAATCTAATAACACGGCTTTTTTAAAATACTAATGTGCTTATTTCAGTTTATATGATTCGCAATACGCCATTTGAACGTAGCGACTACCAGGAACATATTTCACTCTTTTCTTTTTGTTTTAATGTATGGACGTGCAGCTGTAATCCATAGCTGTGACTTGGGTTGGGTCTTTTAATCAACCAAGAGCAGTATTGTAAACTAATTGATTGGTGCGGCTGTGGAGTTCGGTAAATGCTATTTTCAATTTCTTTGTATTTGATTAGTTCCTTGTACAAGAGTCACAATAAGCAAAAGTTTTGTCACGTACTGTACACTGTTAAACATTTTGTTAACGTTTATAGGAATTGTAAGGAAAGTTTCGCAGAATTTTTAATATTTCATGTTGTTTCACTGTAATGGAGGTAAACTCAGAGACTTTTTGTATGATTATCTGGATATTTTTCGTTTTCAGTTCTGCACATGCACAGAATGAGAAAACTGTTTCTTATCGTAGCTGTGCATCCAGTGTTGATCAAGAGTTTGCTGCCACAATTTTGTCTGTTCTTATTTTGGTAGAAATTGGAAATATTTTGAGTGAATGGGAATTCCGAACCCTAATTGACAATGATTAAAATGTAGTCATGGGATCAACTTAGTTTATATCTTCAGTAATCAGCCAGCATAATCCTAACACTCAATACCGTTTTTTTTTAAACTGGAAATTTAGAGTAGTCAGTACGACACTGGAATTTGACTAATGAATCCGTGTTCAACTCTTTAGACTTCTGTTTTTTCTTCCCTTCGCTCCCAACATTCCTGAAAACTGTACAATGAATGCCTTTCATTAGCCAAATTACTGAAAATTCCCAGGTAACTGTGGTTTCCTAACTTTTCTCAGGAATGTTTCGGAAAATCTTAACCAGTGTACGTTCATTTATTTCTATAAATCTGGTAGAAAATGTCGACTAAAATGTAATTTTTTCGTTTTAAACGTAACAGTTATTCAATCAATTTTAATATAATTTGGAAATACAACTACGTACTTCACGGTCTGTCCTGTGTCAGGAGCTCTGGTAGACACATGCGTCACTCTAATGTCAGTGATGTCATCCTCAGAGCTCTAGTTTCTGCTAATGTACCATCGTACGAGAACCATCTGGCTGTAGCCGCTCCGATGGTAAGAGACCTGATGGAATGACACTAGTTCCATGGAAAAGAGGAAGACCTCTGTTATGCGATTTCACCTGCGCTGATACTTTCGCCATTTCAAATGTTACTCATTCTTCTTTGAAAGAGCGGGTGGTGCTGCTACTCGTAGAGAGGCCGATAAGAAACGGAAATACTCCAGTCTAGTTGCTAAGTCTATTTTTGTTGTGATCGCAATTGAATCAAGTGGTACTTGGGGTACGGCAGACCTTAATTTTATTAAACAGGTTGGTCGGCGAATACAGATCGTTACGGGTGATGCCCGCACGACCACCTTCCTAATCCAGCGCCTCAGTATCGCAATTCAGCGAGGGAATGTATCTTCTATTCTTGGTACGTTGCCTCCTGGGAAGGCATTAGATGAGATTTTCCTCATTTAAAGATGGTTTTTAAAGATTTTATTCAAATTTTGTTGAAATGTGATGATTGTAACGTACATTTTTCGTATTATAATACTTTTGTTTTTTAAAGATTTAAATTTAAATGTGGATTTTTGTAAACAAAATTTAAAATGTTTAGATTTCAAATTTTCAAATTTTGATTTAGAAATAGCAAAATGTAAATGTTACGTATGCCAATTTCGCAATGTGTGGTATAACATAGATCCGTTCCCATAATAGAAATATTTTCATGTATCTCATTTATTGGTATTCTATATATCCTAACTAAAGCTTTATATTACTTTAAAATCATAATGTTGTTTCTTCCTATTTGAGAATATTATTCTAATCTTAAATCCAAATTACCAGTGTAACAAACTATGTTAATATCATATTAATATTCTTGTTCTTGTACTGAGATCGGAAAACCTGTGTACTACTCATTTCAAACAAGTCAAGGGACAGCAACTTTTTAAAGTCTATCATCTTTCGAGACTCTCGAGACGAGACCGAGACTAACGTGTCGAGACTCGAGACCGAAACGAGACATGTTTAAAATCGAGACCGAGACCAAGACCAAGACCGGAGTTCTCAGATCGAGACGAGATCAAGGCCAATACTGTCCTAAAAATTCGAGACGAGAACGAGACTGATACCAGTCTCATCCCGTCTCGATACCAACCCTAATTTCATAAATGCTAATATGTGTGATGGGTCGTTTTTCAAAATTTTGGTATTGTTCCTGATTTGTTTGGTACTTTTTAAAAAAAATGGAAGTGTGAGTACCAAGGTATCTTAAGATGAGGGTCTGTAATTTTTTACTTAAAAGAATGTATATATTACGATTGGCTTATTTTGGCGTTTTTAAACTTTGTAGAACAATATATACTTTTTATTGTTTTTGATTGGTTTTCTCGAAGAACTACTATCAACTTAATCAGGAAAAAAGAAAAGTACCTTTAAAAAATTAAAAGTTAGATGATGATGTAATAATACCATTTGTGTTTTTACTTTTGATGCTTTTACAAAGTTTGTTCTGTGGATATAAATTGGCGTATTTGTGATTGCAAATAATAAAATGAATATGGCAATAAACCAGAAAATATAGCGGAAAGATCCGAAGTACCTACTTATGAAATGCATGCAGAGTAAAGCATAAATCTTACACCAAATATATGAAAATGGAATAATAGAAGGTATACAATCTGAAATCCAGGGAGGGGCAAGTGCCCCCTCTTGGCCCCTTTGCCGACGCCCTTGCTTTGCACTGTACTATTCTGTAAAGAAAAAATGAAAAAAAAAAATGTTGTCACTGAATAAAAGCAACGCTACATGGGCACCGAATGTGTTACGTAATCAAAACAAAAAGCTCGGCTATGGCCGTGGACTGTGGATCGGCATGCAGTGATCCCACCCTTCCTCCCTCAGTGGAAATTTTAAGTAATGATATTGTAAATTGTTTGATTATCGTACCTGACAACTGCCGGCTACCAAATCTCAATAACATATCCTACAATGACGTACTTGAACTATTTTGTCTTTGTAATGCCTGTGTTTTGTTTCGCCAATTCACTATTCCGTTTTTTTTTTTTGTGTGTTTTTTTTTTAATTCTCCTCTCGAAGTATGATTTTCTGTGAAGAAACTATTAAGAATTTAGTACTGTAGATTGTTACTCCACCTGGTGGGAGAATTTGTAAAGTAACGAAGACAAAGAAGAAGGCCTGAGAAAATTGAACCGGTGTCGTAGGATATGTGTACCCCCACAGATTTGTACCGGGGGGTATACTACACATATCCTAGGACACTCGGCAGTTGAATTTGTGTGAATATATGGGACGAAGGTATATTTGTACATAGGAACGAAGTTATATTCGTATACAAGTCGTAGTGATTGAGTTTCAGATTACGACGAAAATTACGACCTGTTACTTGAAGAAAAAGAACGTTTCATTGTCACAAAATAAGCATGATTTCACGTTTTAAAGAACGTTAAGTCAAGTGTCCTGTACATAAGAAGCCGGTACAGGGTGTTCATTAAATATAGACCCCTCCTTATTACGTCAAATATACTTCTGCTCGAATCTGTGATAATCTCATAAATGAAGTTGATCCCAGCTAGAGGAAGCAGATTCGAAAACTTCTGCTGGGATCGCCACTAATTATGACTACAGTTTCTGCCTGAAACTTGAAATGGAGTAAAATTAATACTAGACAGTTTCTCTTACAGTCACGCATAACAATCAGCTAGATAAGATCGATATTTGAAAGGCACACTAAACCATTGTTTATTGAGTTAAATGTATCTTGCTCAGTTTGTTTCTCGCTGAAGTTTCTTCATACACATTCTGAGAACTAATATTTCTCAACCCTTAACGTCAATGACCAGCAACGACAAAGAAGGAGGAAGTCTTGTCATTATTTTGTTTACTTTTAGGACGTTTGCTCAAACATTCTTTGCTTTTCTTGAATTTCCAATGTTTTGAGCAAGTCAATGTCGATAACTTTCATAAGATTGACTCAGCCTGGGAAGTTCTTAAACCTGGTCTTTGATTTTGGAATTTCCTATTACTTGGTTCAACAGTGATTCCCACGATGCTAATATATGAAGAACCAAGCAATATTTATTCAAGTCTCCGAGGAAACAACACGAGGTAAAAAGAGTCCGTTAACTTTTGGTATGTATCCACAAATGGAGATAATGCCCTATACAAGAAAAATATATTTCTCTGTATTGTTTATTAATGAAACTTGTCCGTTCTGCCACTAACCAGAAACAAATGTTTGTTCATCTGAGTTTGTCTACTACAATGCCATACAGAAAGAATCCTGGACTCGATCGGAGAGTACAGTCCAAGAGCGTCTCAAGTGTAGAGGATGACATCCCATAGCGAGCACTCTTTTGAAAAAGATGAAATATTCTTTTTTCCACGCGTAATCATGGCACTCATCTCGTGAAATGAGAGTATGAGGGGAAAACTTTGGAAACCGTCAATCAGAATAGACGGTGTCACAATTGGAAGGCATGTACTCCCTCTCCACTGCGGATTAGTTGATTCCTAAACGAGCTGGTGAGCTTCTAACGACGGGACTTATAGTCTATGGTAAAGTGGATTCCGAAGTACTCCGTTCAATGAACACTGGTGAAAAATGAATCCATAACCACCCGTACAGATTGCGAAGGCGCTAACCTCTCGGCCACCCCGAGATCTCCACTGCTGATGCGATGCCACTAGACCACGGAAGTTTGCTTATAGAGTAAAGAGTCTGTCTCAGAATGTAATACAGACTATTTTTACCCCTTTTTGAAACATGGACAACAACGCAGTTAGGAAAGATAAACTTTCTGGTATTTTAGTAGATATGATATATAGATATTGTATCCTAATACCCCCAACAGATCCTTCCTTCAACCAATCGGAAGCATCAGCTGAGTTTTTTATTACCCCAAAAGGGATAAAAGAGCCTGGAGTATGTTGCAAATTTTTATTTATTTTTCAACAAGACTCTATTAACGTAACACCATGGATTTTTTAAAAAAAACTGAAAATTTGGTTCTCCAAATGGGTTGTTATGAGTAATTGTTCTGGTGGGAAACTTTCTTAGTAATTTTGAAAATAAATTTCAAGTCTCTTATTACCTTCCAAAAATTCTTATTACCCCACTCTCCCTTAGTGGTGAAAATACTTGCTCAATCTTCGTACGTTTATTCGACAGACAGTATTAGAAAGATATGATAAGATAAACCAACTAAAATCAAGGAAATACATTCAAACACCTAAAATTACTGTAACAAATTAAATACAAAACACTATTATTATAATCAGATTTATCTTCAAATATTACATAGGTAATTACATAATCCACTTCTACGTTTTACAATCTTTTCTTTTAATAAAAATAATAATCGGAAAGACGTGTTATTCAGAATAATTAGTTATATTTTCTGGGTACAGATGTGACTTTCCCTTCCACCATTACAAAGAAAACAAACTATTAAAGCTTTTATGAACTGGGCGTGACATCTATGATTAATTCTGGCAATCAGCAATAAAAATAAAAACATTCACAATTGTCAGTAATTTCCTTGTAAAGAATGATTAATTTCACTTCAAAAAAAAGTTTTAAATTTATAGTGGGTTTGCGTAATTGGTTCTGTGTTCATTTCGTGAAGGAATATTGAGAATGGTATCATTTTATTCAGATGACGGTGTACATTCAGAAAATTGATGGACGCCATCTTATTCCGCGAGTGGCAGGCAGGCAGGGGGAGAGGCGAAAATACTAAAACACAAAATACATGTGTGCTAGAGCAGTAAAATTAGCCTCATTGCGTTCAGTTTTAAATGAGGCTACATCATAATGTTTACGTAAGTAATAACCCAGATATGAAAAATATTGCCAGTGGATGTCAAAATGTCAAAACATGAAAAAAAAATAAAAAATCAGCAGTTCCGTTTCTTTTGCGTGCAACCTTCAGTGATTCTTAATTTTGGGTCTAGTTTTTGATGGAACTGTTAGAAATGTCAACTGCAAGCCCGATAAGGGCATAGATAACGTGGTTGGTTAAAGTTTATGGGAAGGTAAAAGGAAAAGTTTAAGTTCTTAAAAAAAAAAGACACTTTGCTTCTTTCCATTCAAACGTATATTAAATCAGGTTTTTACTTCGTGTTCTGTATATCACAATGCTGGGCGATGCTTGGAGCCCTCCCCTTCCATTCACACCACCTAGCCATAATTTTAATTTGTGAATGTCTCCCAATACATCTGTAGTCTCACTGACGAATGAAGTGTATCAAACTCCATTGTATATATCCCATATTTATTTATGAGGTTTCTGTGTAGCAGCTTTACTGTGCTTCCGCATTGTCTACAAGTATTTTTATCCGTTTTACCATGTGTGTGGTATGTATACATGTTATATGTGTAGAGAAAATGTACACCTCACTTGCACTTGCTATCTCAAGCAGCTCCACCAAATATTAGACCAAATGTTAGAAACGCTGAAGTTTGCACGGAACTGCTAAAAAAAAATTCCATTGTTTTTTGACATTTCTACCCCCACCTCAATATTTAAAATGTGACTTGTAATCTTTGTGATGTTACTTCACTTAATACTGAACATAATAAGACTACTTTTAATGCTCTAGCACACATTTATCCTGATTAACGGGAAACTGTATTTTCACATTTCCACCCTCCTCTTCCTGCTCACCAGTTGCAGAACTGAGATGCCCACCATCAATTTTGTGAATGTACACTGTCATCTGAATAAAATGACACCACTTTCAATATGTCTTCACGAAACCGCATACGGGACCTTAAAATTAGCTAGGAAGAAAAGCCACTAAATTGACTCCATCATTCCCATATAGCAAAATCAGCTTGAATCAAGCTTGTTTTGACCTTGAAACATCAAGCCAACAAGCTGAAAACAAACTTGTCGTGTCAAGCAAAAAGGTTGAATCAAGTTTGAATCGTGCTTAATTTTTGAAAGGCACGAAGTACCTTGTTTAGGTAAAGAATAATCTGGCTTGAAATTGGGTTAAGCTTAAGCATATTTTATCTAGCAAAAATCAAGGTTGTGTCAAGGTTGCAATATACTTGTCGTATCACGTCAAGCCTAACAGCACAAAATCAAGGGAATTTCAACCTTGAATTAAGAAAAAATGCTATGTGGGTTGTAACCAATTGACTCCATTCTTATTGTATTTCCACTTCGATCTTAAAGATGTCTCACCTTTCCAGGTTTATCCCTCACTTTCGATTTTTTATATTATGGTTTTGATAATTCTTTAATAATTTGAAATTTAACACCCTTTTACGATTAATTCACAATTATCATTCGTTGTTATTCATGAGGCCCTAAACTCTTTCCATAGTAGAGAAAATACATTTCCCGAAAACCGTATTTGGGAAACCGATATTTAAAAGTTGTGGCGATTTTGTTTGAGTAATTCTCTCACATTATCATTTTCTTGCAACTTCTAAGCTAAACACCAAACTAATCTGATTCTACTTAATGCTACAATGAAATTATTGAAATACTGGACAAAGGACTAAAGTAGTTCAGTAGGGCTAAAAGTTCCCCTAGCCCCTACCTATTCGTTCCATAAGGTTATGTTAGGAATGTACTATATTCGTTCGTTCGTTTGACTATTTCCATAAAGCTGTAAATACAGTGCATTTCCTACGGTGTGCAAAACTCTTGCTATTTTGATATGCACTTTCTATTGATTTCCATGGGACTTGTTTTACTCCAGTTATGTCTTTCAGAAGCGTAACTTTTAACTTCTGTTTTCGCTAGCGTGTCGTCGTGTTTTGCCTTGAGTCATTATGTTTTATAGAAATTCATTATTATCCACACGAACAATGTAAGTTTTCCTATTGTCATATTGTGTTTTGTATACAGGGTGGCTCTCGAAATCCGTAACAGGACCATAACATAACAGCTCCTAGTGCACAGAAACCTGTGAAACCGAAAAAAGTGTTAATACCAAAGTGCACGTGCGGAATCACGTGGTGATGCGTCTGAAATCAGGGACGTCTCGGGAATACCTGTACGGGGGAAGGGCAACTTCCACATTTTAAATGGCAATAGGGATTGATTTTGCTTCCATTGAAACAAGTGCTAAATTTTGAACAAATTTTAGAGGAACCATTTTTCCATAACTCCTATCGTTTGGCAGCTAGGACACATAATTGATAGTCAAAACTTGAAATATATACTTATACTACTAACTCCACAGTTGCAGTTGTATATTTCTTGATTTGCCAGCTAACTCATATATCGAACATGGACTCTTTACTACAATGATCTCGGGGTATTACTCTTTAGTTCTTCCGGATGACGTCATATACTTTATTAAGATGCCTACTTGTAGGGAACCCAGGCTTTCGCACATGGGTGAGGCGAAACTTAATATTACTTTATAAGTCTTGGCCTAGTGTAGAAATGCTACACTAGCAAAACCAGTAACTGTTTGCCGTAGAAATAAAATATAGGTAATGAGAAGATGTATTTATTGCATTTCAGTGGAATACTAAAATGATTTTTTTTAGTAAGTTCTCTGTGAGTTTCTTACATGTCTTTACCCTGCAAACAACTTAATCATACACTATTTACAATCTACTTCTTCACTTAAAAGAGTGACAACATACTTTAAGTGATAAGTTGGGTAGACCAATTATTTACCAGGTTTGTTTCTATTAACATTTTCCATTCATTACATAATGTTTCCTAATTCAGAGTTGTTCATAATTTTATAATGCATTTTTGTCTGCCATCTATTTATCAACATTCACATTTAACCATAGCTACATTCGCAAACAACAGACGCTTCGCCTTTGTTGTGCAACTTTCATATGCATTACGAACGTGTACAAACGTGGAATTAAGCCTTCATTCATTAAGTAACACACATTAATATAATTCCTTACATAATTACAGGTAATATCCAGAATAAGTCGTATCATAGTTTGTGCAATATTATGTAGCCGATATGCATAGAATGGCATTACTGTAGAAGATGTGCATTATGTGGCTTTAGTGCACAGGGTAATTATTTCGTTTACCTACCAACAAATATTTTATAACATAGTTCCGTATTAACTTCTGTTTGATAGTAACAGCTTATATATTGATCTAACCAAACCAAACCTAATTTAACCTACACTTCCATTTAGACTAACTGCGCGTAACAAACTCAATTGAGGCTAACCTAACGTAAGCTAACCTAACAAAACTAAGCCAAGCTAAGCATAGCTTTGGCTTGCTGTATCAAACTAACATGGTGTAGAGGGGTTTCGGGACCTTTTGGATGCTGTAACTTAAAGGGAAAAGTTCCAAACTAAAGTGAAATACTAAATGGGATATACGGTATCAAACGGTGATATTTTCGAAAACAGGGGCGTCCCGGGAACTTCAAAATTTTAAATACTGTAGAAACAATGGTTGATTTTGATTTCTTTGAGACAAACACAAAAAAATTTTGAAACACTTTCAGATGACACATTGTTTAATATCTCGTAACGTTAGGAAACTACAAGAGTTAATTAGTTGGTCAACAGTTAACTTACCAAGCAGCTCTTGTAGCTGACGATATTTAAAAATGAGTCATCTGAAAGTAGTTCTAAATTCCATGCTTGTTTCAAAGAAAGCAAAATCGACCATTATTTCTATTTAAAATTTTGAAGTTGCCCCCTCCCCCGTAACAGTATTCCCGAGACGCCCCTGACTTAAGACGTATCACCACGTGATTCCGCGCACCTTTACTTTGGTACTAACATTTTTTGTTTCAAAGATTTCTGTGCACTAGGAGCTGAGTTATGGCCCTGTTACGGATTTCGAGAACTACCCTGCAGTAAACTGTTACTCATATATTTCAAGAAACTTCTCAAACCCAAAAGCAAATTACGTGAAAATGGAACTTGAATATTCCATTTGCGAGAGTCATAAAATGAGTAAAACTATTTCTATGTAAGCCAATGGAAAGTGCATATCAAGATGCACTACACCATTAACTGCAAAGCTCATTCATTATTTTTTATCAGGAACATGTTCTGATCTTCAGATCTCATAGTAACATATGCTATTTATTCATTTTATGTGTAACAATTAAGTTAAACAATTGAAACGCCATAGAAATTCATAATTTTTAAAGAAACCTGTTGCTTAAAACAATTTGCGTTCAAACTTAAATTAAAAAAAATATATATTTAATACTATTCCTGTAAATTATTTATATTGCAACTGCTTTCTAGAAAGATTCTTCAAATATCGTTGCCAGACTGACTTTGCAACAGGTTGCGGTAACTTCAGTTCGAAGGAATACATTTTCTCTAGTAATGCTGTGTCCCTCACATCAGTGCATACAGTCAAATAGTTCATTGGAGACTGTGTCCTTATAAGCAAAACGAGTTTAATTGTTTAAGATAAGAATTGTTGTAGTGAAATGGAACATAATATGATCGTTTCAGAGAGGACACGTCGAGCGGACATGAACATTTTGTTCCAGAACTACTTGCCAACATTTCAAAGATTCTTCCAGACAAGAAACATTAAAAGGTTGGGTTAACGTCACATTAGAACATGAATGTATGAAAGTATGGAGTGCTCAGTAGCTTCATGGTTAGAACTCGCTGAAGATGACGTGCCATACAAACTTGGAAACATCTGTATCCAATATGGTGAACTTCTGCATAGGTTGCAATGCTATAATACTTGATGATGATTAAGTGTGAAATAACGAGTTCCACACTCTCCTGTGCATTAATGAACAGTATACATCAGAAGTTACTTACTAAATCTAACAACATTGTTCCATCTAGTATTAAAACTTGATATATTCAAGAAGAGAACTGTTTTCTGATGTCGCATCATGTGGTCCATAAATATTTCATTGACATATCTACAAGATGTTGAAGACAGGAAATGTTTGCTTATCCTGGCTGATTAATCTGGATTCTGCCCTTGTGTCCCCTTATCCTCCTGGTGAGTATGGATAATTTCTATATGTTGTATTTATATGGATCACAACCAATTTTTTTTCATACCAGGAAACGTAAAATAACTTACTTTGAGTAAAACAGTAGATCTGAAATAATGTATTGTGGACTGGAAATTCCCAACGAGTTTTATACGGTCTTTAATAAAACTATGAATGAAACACTAATTCCGGCGTGTGTATGCAATTGGTTAGTTTTACTATTTTTATCGTAAACTAACCTGACTTTACTTAAACTAAATAAGTAATTGATAAAACGTTCATTGTGAATCATTCTGAATCAAATTGAATCATTCAATTCACTCCAAATTGTAAGCTGTACTTAATTCTTACTTTTTTTTAATACTGGACAAGAGAAGGAATCTGGTAAAACTATTTCTTATGTATTTTTTTCTTTTCTTTGTGACTTATTTCTCTCGTAGAACAGAAAGCGAAGTCATCACCCTTCATCTCTACACAAAAGCCTCCCTCACATCATTTATGGTGTCCGAACGGGCTCAGTCAATTTTCATAAAACTTTATTGCTAGCGCGAAACGCAGGATCGGTGAAAGGCGAAATGTGATTTGCTTCAGGAAATCAAATCCACGAATTGTGAAGCCTATTCATCACCGCTATGTTATTTCTGTTGTTCAGATTCTTTCATTCATGGTGCTGTAGTCGAAAAATCACGTGACTACCAGAAATATTAAAGCTTTGAAATTTAAAAAAAAATGTGGCTAGATGCCGGTCTATGAGTTAATTGTGCACAGCAGTGGAAAGTTCCAAATATGGCTAAATGAAAGTCACTACTGATCAAGTCACCTCACACAAGTGTTAGCAACATCTTGGTACCTCAATTTCCCTTCTACGTTCGACTTCAGAAACGAATCTAAGCTGTATTGCAGGACGTTTTGGTATCATAAAAGATAGACATGTTTATCTGGATATCACCTCTTCTTCAATTCAAGTGTAGAATGATACCAACTTTCAAGACAACGTCCACCCCACCCAGAAATGTTCTTCTTAGACACATCCCACCCATACCCTAAAGTGTTACGCAGCTCGTAAGTGTAGTAATAATATGAATCACCTTACCAGGATCCCAGGAGAGTAGTGGTGTCCGAGCGCCGCACAGTGGGACGAAAACCCCCAAAACAAGGCAAAATTAATACCGTCTGAATGTTGAAGAAATTGTAGTGTGTAATCACATTTCTATTTTAAATTGGGATGAAACATGGCGACTTGTTGTCACCATCCTGTGTTTATGGGAGAGACATATTTTTGAGTTGGTTCTTACGTCACCACCTCCTGATTGGTTCTCTGGATAAAAAAAGCTGGAGTTTGCGCGGGTTGGATCAACTGCCATGTAACTCTAGCAGTTGGTATCCAAATGCTGTGGGAGAGACTTGTTTAGGAGAGTTGTGTTGTGTGAAACTTTCGATAAAAGTTCGAAGTGTGTGTGTATTATGTTATGCTATATTATAGTCAATATTTACAAGTTAAGTATAAGTGGATATGATTATGTGTCATACTATTGAAAGATCTTACGTAATCAGAACTGTGGTTAGTAGTTCCTCCTTGAAAGAAGGAATAGTGCTACACATATGCTTTATTTTACATAAGTCAGTTACGAAAGAGCAGCGTCTCACAAACTATTTTCAAGTGCGGACTAGTTTTATTAGTTGGTAGGTTCAACAGAGCACCCTTCATAGCATGTGTGGTTTACCAAGTAAATTATACAGTAATTAGAACCGATACCGGTTTCTTTTACAGAACATACAGCATCGTATATTCTGGATTTTCCCCTTTTACATGAAAACTCGTCTCGCGCTTTCCTGTCATCTTGTTTCACCTTCTTTCTTTTCTTATACACTGAACTGATACGTGGTAAATGTCTTCATATAGACAGAAACCATAGCATCCACACCCGCGCCATAGCCTGTAGTTGCATGACTGCAGGTAGGAGAGTTGCAGTAGCCAGTGGATGGCGGTTCACTCACTTGGCGTTCTTGGAGGGGCCATGTTATCTTATCCGAACTTTAAAAGCACCCTGCGCCTACCCAAGGGTAGACTTCGAGGACCACAGTTTGCAGAACGCTGACTTATATTATATGTTGCTGTGTCACTGAAAACTGGGTAGTTAGTAATGGTACCGGTTTGTATCCAGGTTACCTAATTTTCACTCACGCTATAGGAAGTCTTAAATGGAGTGTAATTAGACTGATTAGTGAGTTGAATGCTGTTGCCTTAGAATCCAAGAAGAACGCTTCCGATAACTTCTGAAAAATTCACCAGCCTGAAATAAGCCTGTTTGGAAACTTAGTCGATAGGTTCAGATTCAGTCATTTAAAGAGTCTTTTTCTTATTGAGGGTTTCAAGAAAGCATTAGAATCCAAATCCCGTAAGAAATTTGATTTTTATTATACTGTAAGGAGAACCAATCAAAAATCACTATTTTCTTTCGATTAATTAATTGAGTTTGAAGTAGAACTGATTACTTTTATTTTGAGAGAGAAGTTTACTCTCGTTGTGAATGGAAGCTCCAATAAGTGTAATAAGAGGTTTCCTTCCTTACATAATTCAGTTTAAATCTATATGGGAAAGAAATGTAGTTTTTTGTTATTTTGTTCGGAAAAGATTCCAAATTGGTTGTCAAAATAAACCTGTCAATTTACGAGCTGAACTTAAGTTTCCTTATTGAACTTGGACCAGGATTAGAACTTGGAAATAGAAACCCTGATTAACTTTTGGTATAGTACCTTTCAGAAAACCCACTTGCCTTTATGGTTGTGGATCATAGGTTGGGAACCATTATAGGTGTGAGTGAAATTACATTAGTTGAAGGTTACGAGCCAAGGAAAAGAGTAAGATTGTATTTCTTTTTAGCAACTTGATAATTATAGAAGAGCTAACTAACTCCTGGGACACAGTCTTGACCACTGTGGCGAGTTTGTCTCAAATGAAGAAATTTTATTTCTTCTTATTACAAAGAAGTTAACATATATTCCAGTGATAGGCGTAGGCCATAGCAGTTATCAACATGTATTTCTTTTGAATATAATTAACCGCATAGAAGCACTGGATATCAGTCTTCTTTATATCAAACAGTTTTTAGTATTCGTCTTTTCACTTCATATTCATATTTATTCATTCTTCCAAGTGCGAACCAAAAGTTGTACGCATTTTTCTACATCCCATTTTTATATACAACTTTCAAATCTTCACATTTTCTCTACATATGTACATTCCAATTTTTCTCCATATCTGGTTTTACACACTAATACGGTTTATGTACACAATACACATGATTATAATAAGTAGAATAGAAAATAGTAAATAACACAAAGATAGACAAATAAACATTTTACATAATTCTTTAAATTTCATCATTTATCCTGCCACCCCCAATTCCTTCCAACGCTCCTCCCTGACCATAGTGGCATACTGCCCCATTGCTTTTATA
The DNA here is from genome assembly GCA_022664845.1 of Lepisma saccharinum. NCBI lineage: Eukaryota > Metazoa > Arthropoda > Insecta > Zygentoma > Lepismatidae > Lepisma > Lepisma saccharinum. The sequence continues at coordinate 19,034 of JAGDQP010022656.1, forward strand.
GCCCTTGTTTCCACCCTGTCCTCCCCTCCTATTGGCCCTAATATTTCATCCTCAGTCAGATTTCCCAGAAGTTTTTCTCTGGTTTCCTCCGTTCCCTTACACAAGAAAAGAAGATGTCTTTCGTTGTCCTCCTAACCACAGAGTGAACATAATGGTTTACCTTCTTCATTATTTCTTCGGATTTGGTTCCAACTATCTAATCGAATCCACGCAATTCCCCCTTTCTTTCTTCTCACAAACCGAGATATACCTAGCCCTTCCCCACGTTTCTTGCATCTGCCCATGAAATTTCAGGGGTACCTTCGCATTGCACTCCGCAATGATCTCTTGCCTGTCTATATCCGCCATTCGCTCCTTCACTACTTGCATCTCTACATTATCTATCCCCCTTCCCTCCCATACCCAACCCAAACCTATCCTATATAACTCGCTTCTCACCTTCATTACCCACTGCCCTTCATTTCCCTCTTCCATTTGATGATACATGCAATAACTTTTAATGTGTGTCTGTTCTGTTCACATAATTTTCCCTAGTACTTTATGACCTGTCACTTCAACATAATTTCATCCCTCTTTGCACCCCATTCCCTCAAAACACCGCAACTAGCCGTGCCTACACTGACTCCCAGAAGCCTCTTATAGAAATGTACTTGTATTTGGGTAGCAACCATTCCCCATAGCTCTGCCTTGTACTTTAAGGTGCCTAAAATTACCGCCTGGAACATTCGTTCAATAAGCCTGGCTCTCATGCCCGGCATCTTATATACTGCCCTCATACCCTCCAATTCGTATTTCGCCTTTCCTTTACCTAACCTTATGTGCCGTGACCATTTCCCTGTCAATGCTACCGTTAGCCCTAGATAGTGAAAATATTTAACCCGTTCTATCACCTCCCCGCATAAGTCTACTGTTCTCCCCGCCCATACTTGTATCTATTTTTGAAAACATTATTTTGGTTTTCCTTACATTCACTGCTAATTGAATTCCGTTACAATAATTCTCTAAATTATTCAAAGTTCGCTGTAATCCATGTTTGGAATTCACCAACACAAGTAGGTCCTCTGCATACATCAATACCGGAATCTCTCTGACCCTATTTTTGGTATATATCCTGTTGTCCCTCCATAAGATAACCTGCAATATCGTTTATGAACAGCAGCGGGAATAACACACACCCTTGTTTCACCCCAAGCGTCAATTTTTGCAACTGTTTAACCTTATTCTCTTCGCATTTCACACAAAAGAATACATTATTATACAGTGCCTGCAATGCTCTTATAATTTTTGCTGAGACGTCCTGCTCCCACGCTTTTGCCACAAAATATGCCTGTTAACTGTATGCCTTCTGAAAATCCACAAATCATGCATACAACTTCCCCCCCCCTTATTCGCTGTACTATTTTTTTTATAAGCGTCTGCATTATAAACACATTATTCAACGTACTACACATCCTTCGAAACCCTGTCTGTAGCGGACTTTTCTCTTCGAATGTTTCAGCCCATTCCGTTAGCCTCCTACACAGTATTTTTCAATATGCTTTCCCCATAATCGGCACAATTGACACTCCCCTGTAATTATTCGTATTATTTTTGTCTAATTTCCCCTTATATATTTCCCCTAAGAAAAAACTAAAAATGCAGCACTAGTGTTGTGTATGATACTTAAAGTGTTATCTTTAAACATTGCAGAAACGTATGTTAATTTCAAAGTCAAGATCTTGCAAAGATTTTTAGACTTTCATGGGTTTCACGTCGTCTGCTTTCAGGAAATTGTAAAAGAAAGTTTACAATCTATACATTTCTCACATATTTAAACTTAATAAAGCCACAGGCATTACAGTGCACGTTGATTTGCAATTAAAAGATATTTTCATCCATCAGTCTGGGAGTTTAATTTCTGGCAATATACAGGGCGTTGCTATATTGCACACATCTTCCCTCTGGGAACAATAATGGCCAAGAACGAAATATTTTTTTTCGTAATGTTATAGCGTCCGAATTACAGCAACTAAGACCACTAAAGTTTGATCTGGGGATCAGATTCAAAAGCGGTGCGTCCCGCAAAGGATTCATCTTCTCACGAAAATATCAGTATCGAGTTGTGCAATCTTACTAAGAACTTTAACTTGTCTGATACTTTTAAACAATGTAACCCAAATGTGTATATGCCAACATTCTTTTACGCACAGGAAAGTTCCCGTATAGATCATATTTATATATCACAGTACCTAAAAACAATGTAAAATGATCTATAATTCCCTATGGCCATTTCAGACCACAGTGGGTTGGAAGCTGTGTAAGAATATAATATTAGTGCACACCTGCATAGTGACGCAAGATGGTATATGAATGATACATTCCTTGAGGACCCTGAATATACATTAGCTGTAAAAAACATTATTAATTCAGCCAAAAAATTACAAAACATACGACAAAGCGCAATCGTGGTATAATTTTTAAAAAAAGTTAATTTATTATTCTAAAACCTTCGCAAAAGAAAAAATCAGGGTAAAAAATCAATTAAATTACTACTACAAATTGCTTAAAGAACATTATAATCAACACGCACAGCGAGAATTAGCCATAACAAAAATTCGTAGAATACAAGACCTCTTATATAATTTACATAAACAAATGGGGTATGGACAGATTCTACGAAATGTTACCTCAGATTGGTATTTCTGAGGTGCCAACCAATTTAAATATAATTACTGAAAGGAAAAACGGAGAACGTAACATCATCAAAAGTTTTCCGGACTTATTAGGTAATATACAGGACGGAGCTCAGTTTTACCAAGCTATTGTTTTCAAATTACCATGAGTTATTTAATGCGAAACAGATTAGTGATTTAGAAATCCCACAAATATCAGACGAACAAAAAAAAATGATTTAGCTAAACAATTCACCGAACAGGAAGTCCAACTTGCTATTTCAGTTCTTAGATCAGGAGTCTCTGATGGCCGTGACGGGGTTACCTCGCAGTTCTACAAGCATTTTTCCGACTCGTTAGTACCCATTCTCACTGAGGCTTGTAACAACATTTGCAAGAACCTTGTTTGTCCAGCTGCCTTTTGTGAATTACAAGGTATCCTGATAGAAAAAAAGAAACAAATGAAGCTAATGCAAAATATCGCTTAATATCACTTCTAAATGTTGATAATAAAATATTACACAAACTTATTTCGAACTGTTTAAGTTATAATGCCCTTTATAATGTAGAAAGCTCAAGGTGGAATCGCAAACACAGCTGATACCCCTAAATATTAGCTCACTTGAGAGAATTTCTTTCTAGAGCAGGTGCTATTGATGCGCCATGGGCGGTCCTATTATTGGACATTTCGCAGGCTTTTGATAAAGTAAACAATGATTTCTTAAGAACGCTGTTAATTAGGTTTAACTTTCCCAAAAATTTAACATATTTAATTTCGTGTTTGCAGCGTAATCGAAAAATGTCGATAAATGTAAACAATCAGAATTGAAAAGATTATCCTATGAAACACGGCCTTGAACAGGGGAATCCTCTCTCTAGTCAGCTCTTTATTCTTGTTATGACCCCCATTATATATCAGACTGAGAAAAGTTTAACGGGGGTATCCTGTAACGGCCGCTATTTTTAAGATTATCAGTTTACGTTGATGAAGTAGCGGGGTCGTCTCTAGACACGAAGCAAAACAAGTAGTGAACTGAAGTATGCAAATAAATGAACGACGCCTTACTGGACGAACTCATCAAATATCAAAATTGTTTTGAATTATTTATCTCCCGTGTCCACTTCATTAATAGTTACATTCTTAGTAAATGGATTTATTATTTACAATTATTTCCTTTATCCAATAAAATGCACGCGTTAATAAATAAATTTACAGGTTATTTCATATGGAGAGGTCACACACTTCGTACGGCACGTTCTAATTTATACTTACCTTTATAGGAGGGTGACCTGGCCTTGAAAGATTTGGAAGTTCAAGACAAAGCGTTGCGCTTACAAAGAACTCTTAAATTATATTCAAAAGCTAACCTTTCTACAAATTCTGGAAGAGAAGGATCGTTTTCTAAATACTTATCAGAAATTCTATGAACTAATTTCTCACGTTCAACATTTAAATCAATATTCTCATTAACATTATTGACATTACCTGTAAATGATTCTACTTTTACTACTCCTTCCTGATTACAAAAAGGATTTTCAAGGCAATCAGGAAATCCCCACTTTCGCTCAACAGATGATTTTAAGTGTTGTGCATCAAATTAGTCTTGAATTGCCTCTTAATATACATGAATGTCGGCAGAGAGACCCATACATGCTTGATACTATTGACGAAATAGCTTATACTTTGGTAACTAAATCCAAGATTGAGGACATGACTGTCAAACAATTGTATAATTTGTTGTCATAACCAAATAATATTACTAATACTTTAATTGCTACAAACAATTCCATGACCTCTTGGTCTATGGTGTGGCTCAATCTCAAAGACCTACAAATTCAGCCGCAACTCCATTAAGTGTACTTCCAAATAATATACAATATAGAGGACACTAAACAAAGTTTATATAACAAAGGTATAATACTACTGCCTAATTGTCAACATTGCAAACGGGAAGATTCGTTATGGCATAGGTTGCTTACATGTATTAACCAAAATACTATATGGAACCTTTTTATAAAAATTGTGGAATGAATAATTAGGGATGAATATGAAGGCAAACAAGTGTAGGACTATATACGATTCCGAGTATTTAAATATTTCCCATCGGCTCGTCGTAGATTCTTGGTTTGACTCTCCGCACAAACACTGCAAATGCTGGTTTTGGAACGAAATATAATAGGATCAAATGAATACATAGCGCAGATAAAATTACGCTATGTGAATATCAACAAAGAAATTAGTTTCAAAAGATTTGCAAATTATATCAGGGCAGTATATTATTTTTTTCTCTTCACTAAACGCCTGGTATGCAGATTAAGTTATGCAATCGAAATTTTTGTTATTGATTGCTGTAGTTAAAAAGTTTTTCCTGCCATTATTTGTCGTTTCTAATTATTTATTTTGTGAACTGAAGTTTAGTTTTTCCTGTTTTGAAATTTTTTTCTTGTAAATGTTTTGTAAGTAAATAAAAGTACTTAAGTACTTCTGTAAGTAAGTACTTTTGTAAGTAAATAAAAACAATATTTTTTAAAAAAAAGTTGGTAGGGCACTCACCTCTGATGCTAGAGGTCGTCGGTTCGATCCCTTCTCATGCAATGTATGCTTTGCGGTGGATAAACATCGTGTGCGTAGGTTTTCTCGGGGCGCTTCCGTTTCCTAAAAATTCCTTCATTCCACCAATTCCTACCATCATCATCATCCATTCGACCTGAGTCATAGTTGCCTAAAGGCCTTAAAAATAAATACAATTGAAATTCAATAAAGCGCAAGAAACAAACTTCAAAAAAGTACACCAAAACAAAACATGACAAAAATGTGAAAACACTATAGATGTGTGAAGACACAGACATTAGCATAAATTATGTTTTCAGGCGTCCATTTGCAAGCACCATAAATGATGGGAAATTAACAAAATTACTTGTTATATACTTCTTATTTTTAAAGGTTAGGGAACATTTGCAGATATAAATATCTTATAAATAATTGGATAAGGTAGCAGTTTACCAGTATTTAACTCTTTTTCCAATATTATATTGGGGAAAATAAAAAAAATATACAACTTTCACTGTTTCTGTTCTTTGTTACGAAACTCAAATTAATTTGGATACGTTTTAGAATAGCAAAAATCTTACTAATGTGTTTTAAAGTGATAAAATGAATCCAACAATACCAAAATCTCAATTTCATTTTTAAAGGGGAGGTTTACGTTAAAGGTAGCAACTAGTAGCAGCTAAATATTCAAGATGCCTTGAAAGTATTTATCCTATGCTCTATTACAATAAGAAGAAATCAGAGCTTGGCCTCGCTTGTCTTTTTTGAACGATTCGATGAAATTGGGAAAATAATCGAAAATTTTTACATTAGTGTTTCGATATATACAATCTATTACAGAAACATTAGAATACCGCTCTCAACTAGAGTAAAATTATGATTGGGTGCACTAGAAAACCTACCATATTTTATATAACAAATTATTTGCAACAACGGAAGCTGCAGCCAGAAAATGTTGACAAAATAGGCAACTTTGAGTGCACGTGATTGTGCGTTTCAGGATTACAAAGTGGTTTAGAGTCTATTGGACATTTAAATACAACATAAGATTTTATTTTTGAAATTTGAATTTTGGGGTTTTGTCACAGTATTTTGGATTTCGTCCCGCTTTGCGCCGTCCCAGTGCTCTTTTTTTGCCTTCAAGAAGTGTTCTGTCTCTTGTTTACTTAATTTGCGAGGTTCATTTCTGTCCGGCGTGGACTCTTTTCTACGAAGAGTGACGTTGTAAACCTGATTAAAGTGAATGCCATGTACTGTGTCGGGAACGATAGGTAGCGCATTGTAGTGGTTGATGTTTCATTTTTTCATTTTTTTTTTTCATTTTTGGGACCCACCTTCCACCCCTGTCTCTATGCATTCTTTGCCCAAAATGGGTTGTGCACTTCCAAGGGCGTGCAGCACGAGCAGTTGTTCGCTCTTCCCATTTTGGGACAGGCAGTCCCTAGAGATTCTCGGATTGCCGGTGTTCCGACAGTCCGAGAAGCTCCTTTGTTCCCTCAGTTTTGACCTCGGGTGGTGCGGGACGGACTTTGGACCAGGCGTCCAGAATGTTCTCCTGGTCTTTATTCCTAATTTTGGAATTTTTTCTTGGGGGGGATGCCCTACCATTATCTTTTATTTGCAATTTTATACAGAAAACATTTAACATATAGAACAACACACATACAC
>JAGDQP010022657.1:1053-30128 GCA_022664845.1 Lepisma saccharinum
AGACAATGCAACCACGCGGGACATAAACTAAACTCAACTAAACTTTGAACTTTTGCCTTTCCTTGCGCGTAGCTCACATTAAGATATGTTCATTATATTTCACAAAATAAATTTATGAAGTCGGGTACATCATTTTGACTTACCCTGTTATATAGGTTTGATTATACGATAGGTCCTTCGAGGAAAGTATAGCTTTCTCCATAATTTCAGACAGTTTCGGTTCTAGTGGTCAATTTTCTTTTTGTAATGTTATCTAGCAAGCCACATTATAATTACTAAGTGCGCACAGATACCAGTTTCTTTCAGACTATTCGAACTTTGGTAAACTTTATTTTTATATGGGCCTGTCTAGTAACTTTGGACTTCAGCCCGTCATGATTCGCCCCTTAACTATTAAAATCCACATTCATGCCCCTGCCGGGACTCGAACCCGGGTCCTTCAAGCCGTTGACTTACCGCCGCAGACCGCACGGCCACCTGGTCGGCAATCAGACTATTCGAAAATCAATATATAAAGCTAAAGTGTAATTTGAGTTTTTTTTCTGCAGGAAAAATATTTTTATTACCTACACATGAATAATATATTTAAACGTTCAAAACTCTAGATAACACCAAAATTTTGTTATATTAAGTGGATCTGACAATGAACACATGAAATCTTACAAAGCGGGTAGGCATTAAGTAAAAATGCTTCGATGTTGATCGACTTAAATTACAACTGTGTCTCTTATAAGACCTAAAGAACTCTTTACCTACATCATTCTTTTTTCAACACTAAGTCTGACTGTACTTTTAGGGCTTCATAAAAATAACAAATTATTGGAGTCTCAATTTTCAATTTACAAATTACTTTTATGACATGATGTTTTCAAAAATAAGATAGTTTAATTATATTTAATGGTAGTTAAATCTTTTCTGAACAATATTAAATAAAATTCGAATAGTCTTCATAAAACTACAACTGCTGTATATTTGAATTACGAAAAGGTAAATTTACTTTGTTTATCGATTTGGACATTTTAAAATCTTTTCTCCTGTTTTTTAAAGTGTGTTAGCTTTGTGTCTCTCCCTAGACACAGAGTTTAGACTGCTATTAACATTCTAAACTACATAACTTGACAGCTTCTAGGTACGGAACCTGAGGTTTCTGAATCTCTGTGTTCAATCGACTCCTATTAGACTGAAACCAGAGACTACACACTCAGATGGCAATCATGGTAACATTCTGTTAATTAAAGACCTGAACATGGAGTTTATGTCGACTTGAGTCAAAGATGGTCATAAAGACAATTCAATTTAATTTTAATTATGAACCTTTCCCTATTACTTATACCTTTGTTTTGTAGCAAGAAAATCTGTAGTTAAAATTTATTAAACCTAAAATAAACTGAACTGGTTGGAGCAACAATCCTTTAAGACTTCTGGTCTGTCAGACGACAGTATTACGTTCAATTAGAAGGTTATGTAGTCAGCGTAACTCCTCTTAGTTGCCGTGTGTATGACCTTCACAACCACATTTATTAAACCTATTATTTCTTCAAACAAAAGATTCTATAAATATCAGACAAATACAAACATTATGCAATCGATGTCCTCACGAAATGTTCCGTTCACGTCATTCAGTTTGCTATTTACAATTTGGTGGAAATGTACTGGTTACTATTCCATCTTAACGGCACACTGTAAACACATAAATTTTAACAACATCCGCCTGTTTGTAATCGGGTTTCAAAACACTTTTGCACGAAGCATATGGAAAGAAGTTTAATATTCAATATTTTCTCGTTTTGCTCTCACAAGGAAAGAATAATCCTAAACTCTTGGTACAAGTAAATAAAATCATGTGCTCTGGCAAGGGACAGCTGTAGCATGTGAATAATAGATTTTTTTGTTGCAATAAATTATTTAACCATTCTTGAGAGAAGGGGGAAGGGGGAGAGATGTAAGAGCCAAAATCTCTTGAGCTTAGCTTTGGTACTCCCAAGCTGAAGAAAATTAAAGGCAAGATTATGAACAAGAGAGAGAAAAAAAATCAGTTCCGTTCCTCACAAGTTCGTGACAATCTCCCGAAGAACAAGTCACCTTAGCGTGTCGAGTTGCCATTACTTTTAAATAGAGAACCAGCAACCAGATACTATTCCGGCGGGTCGTTGTCGCAAGATACAACCTCATTCTTTAAAAAAAAACACACACACACACACACAAAAGAATGAATAAAGACTTGCAAGCGAAGAGAAGAAAAAGGAAGATGTTCTTTACCAGATGGAGAAGATGGATACAAACTTAGCACGTTATAAATATTATCACTTGACATTTAGGAACAATGCTCTTTGCTACTTTCTGTGTTAGTTTCTGGAGAGGGTTTTCTATTGTCTTTATTATCTGAAGATCCAGACAGACAGCTTAGTAAAGGCATTATTCTTTGTGTTTAACAATACAGTAACAAAGACCGTTAATAACAAACCTCCCACTTTTCTCTTTTGCTTTTTCACCGTTTTATTATCATTTAATGCAAACTGTTTTTGATTAGAGAAGAATGCGAAAATAAAGACAAAAAGAATATTTTGCACGTGTATTCTCACGCTAGCTCCTCTTCCTTATCTTAACAGCAATCCACCAACATGACGAAAAGATAACTAGATATTTTCGCTTGAATGTTGCTTTCTAATGGAACGTAATGGCACACAAAACAAAATTGTAGTTTGTTGATCTTTATTTGATGAACCAATATTGAAGATGTGTTTTTAATTATTTTGTTATCTGTAAGTGTCTCAAACTTCAAAGTGGAGAAAATAAATTAATCAATTATATACTTATTACTTCTACCATTACTACTACTGCTACTACTACTTCCATCACCACTTCTACTAAAAGCTCCACAATCTTCACTTCTATTGCCTCTTTAACAAAACAGCTACCACTTCTACCAGTATTATTTCTACTTCTACTACTACTTACACTACTGTTACTACCTCTACAAAAACAACTAGTGGCTCTATCTACATCTGTTACTACTAGTAACTTTACAAGATAAAAATCTACATTAATAATTTCTACTACTGCCAATATTACTACATTGTAGGAAGTACGAACTAGAGTGGTTAAAATTACCGAGTTAATAAATACATCAGTTTTATAGTTTTATGAGTTAATATTGACCTGCATCATGGACTTGAAATATGGGAAATTACATTTCTTAAATTATGAATCACTTGATTTAGTTTTAGTTGTGATAACACCTCTATCGTAGTACAGTAGAAGTCTGATAGACAGGCATCCAACAGTCCGGAAGTCCGATTGTCCGGCACCATCCCAGTTTTTTTTCCCCTGTAAACGCTTGTGAACGGCAGTTAAACCGCTTGGCGCGGTTCGGAACCACTCGGAAGTATCCACTAACGCGTCTACTACTGTTAGACGCAATCACCATTGTTCGGAATCAATCGGAAGCGTTCGGATTTTACTCAGCTGATCTCGGCTGTCACCACACACAGGTTCAGTTCATTGTTTTTGCTGTACAGTTTAGCCTATACCAGTAGTAAGAGGTACCGCCCGATAATCCGGCATTTTCGGTAATCCGTCACCTGGCCGATCCCGAACGTATCGGACTTCTACTGTACTACTTCTTATTATGAGGGTGTACTGCAATAGTATTTCACACATGATGAGACAATGTACAGAGAATTAAAAACTTTCGAAAATTACAGGTATAACAAACTTAACATACGAAATAATATTTTCTTCTTGCGGATAAGTCAGGTCAGTCTTGAGGATTGCTATGCAAATGAACAATGTTTTGCAAAATAACCAGGTTCACTTGTTGTTACGAGTGCTAGGTCTGAAGAACATCTTAGACATATGTTAGATTTACCTGGAAAAACATAATCAGTATCGTCTGCAGCTGCCTCCCCAATGCTGATCCGAAGTCAGCGATTGTAACAGCTAGACCAAGGGTCTGGTTTGACCGGATTTCTCTGTTTCATTGACTGTCACTGTGCCTTTAGCCAATTAGATCTATAAATAGTACTAGTAGGTTAGTTCAGCTTGATAATGATTGTTTCACTTGGAGCTAGGTTCGTTAAGCGAAATTACAAGGCACGGTGAACCAATGATGACTTGTTACTACCTTCCATTCGATGAGATGTTAACGCTCAGACCGGGATGGGTTAGGTAGAGGGTGAGGAAGCTATCAACCAGGGCCTTTCTTAAGTTACTATCTTTTAATTTGACTGGTGAAACTGAGGGAAACTCTGGAACGCTCAGTCAGGATAGTCGGCTGTGAGGTTCGAACCCACATGCCTACCTCTTGCAGCTCTGAAGTCTGCGATATTACAGTCTAGACCACAAGGGTTGGGTCGTTGTGAAAGGAATCATGTAGAACTAGAATCAATTTGTGAAATCGAATTATATTTGTGGCCTTTAGGTATCTTAAGCCCAAACGAGTAGATGGCGTAAGAAATAATACGCCAGAAAGGCACAATTCGGACAGAATTAGGTTGATATTATAGAAAATATCCAGCGATCCCTCAGGCGATACCAGGACCTTCCGAATGCGAGGTCAAAGTTCAAATGAATGAGCTACGACGACTCGGAAGGAATTAGTTTCTGACTTCCTTCCTGTGAATTGTCATTGACGTCCTAAAAGAGCTGGTGAGATTCTAAGAACGAGGGAGGGGGGGGGGGAAGTATTTTAGTAGAGTGAACTTTGATCCAATGGATCAAGCTCAGGATTATGATGTGACGTGCATCCTAATTAAGCAAGTAGGAAGCTTCTAACACGGAATCAAGTAGCGTGAGTTTCTTCGTTCGAATTTGAATGGGCGTTACACACAAACCGACATGTAATGACACTCATAGCCCGTCCCTTTACCTGGTCTGTAAGATACCTAGGTTTAGGTCTTACTACAATCTATGATTGAATCATGTACGCATCGTGCGTAATTATAAAATTTCAATATGCAGTCAGTATACAGATAGATAGATTGACACACACACACACACACACACAGAGAGAGAGAGAGAGAGAGAGAGAGAGAGAGAGAGAGAGAGACGGTGCTAGATTATGTTAATTAATAAATCCTGCACAACAGGTTATTATGATTTCATTTCTCTTCCAATCAGAACTCTTCAGTTACTGCATTGCTGTTGGTTGTCATGACAACAATCCTTCAGGTAGCTTAAAGTAACAGTACAGTTTGAATCATGGATGTAGGAGCTGCTTCACTATAGATAACCATATAATACAAATCTTTCTTTTGTCTTTCCTTGTTTTCAATATTCACTTTCAGTGTCCAACCAAGCCATTATGTAATATCCCCTTTTCTCCCTATCATTGATATCAACCTCAAATTGTATTTAACTATATTTTAATGTTAGTTTGATGGTTATTTCCTTATGCATATGTTGAATACTTTAAAACATGACGTACCGTTCTCAAACATTATATCGATCTGAGCCAAAGATGTCTGAAAGGTTAAACATAAATTCTAACGTACAATTTACTAACGACTTCTTGCTCTCAGAGAATCAATTTATTATCAATTCTAAGACAATATTACTATGTGCAAATTATTCCACTGTTTCGTATTATTTTCGAATAATTGATTAGGAAAACGTGAAAAGATGGAAACATTGAAAAGAGTATAATACGTAATGTGTTAGTGGAGTACAATACTAAAACATATTCAACTCGATTTGGTTTTGGTTTAATACTGACACAGAATGATAATATATACTACTGGAGTTCCTCTATCCTGGGAAATACCCGTAAGTCAAGTTGGTGGTACGTATTAGCTGATAAGATACAATGCTTTCAAAGGGAGAAAAAAAGAAGAAGAACGTACCGTTTAGGCAAGAATTAGCCTAGAAACTAAAACAATTCAATTCTTTTGGTTCAACTCGTTATATAGTTTCCGAAAAATGCTGAAACTTTTTTTAGCATATAGAGTGACCTGTTTGTATCATGTGGCATAATATTCTGGTTTGTTTCGTAACACTGTTGTCGTTTTCGTTGTTCTTTTGTATGTAACCGCGATGTTCGAATCGCGTTGCTTCCTGATCACTTTTTTTTTTTGGAAATCGATACATTTTTGTTTTCTCCCGTAATTAAGAGAATCAATACTTCGAATTGTTAGGTCGTAGTTTAAGGATGTAGATGTGGTCTTTCGTCTATGTCGTATCGGAACTCTGTACCAAAGATGAAACTATAATTCATTCAAATCATGTACAATTAATTGTTTATAACTCAGAGGTCTTTTGGTGATGTTGTGGGTACAGATGTATCTGTCTGGTCAAGATATCTTATCTTACTGGTTATGTTTACTCACTACGATGTGGGTATACTAATAAACGTCTACTATATTGAACTCAGGAGTGTCTTGAGTAATGACGTATACTTGTAATCAAATGTATAGTTGCTTTTCTAGTCCACTGTACATAAGTAATGATCACTCAACGGTCATAATATTAAACATATCAGTTTGTAGGCACAAGGTGTTTAAAAATGGAAGCACGTTACACGAAGGGTGTTGTTCTCATAATCATTATTGCAATCTTCTTTTATATGGACTTATATATGTATAATGTACTCTGAAAAGATTCAAATAGGAATATCCTGGTATAATCATAAACAATCAATTGAGATAGTCACTCCTTTATTCTCTTTCAGTATTCATGTTTGGAATTCTCTCTATTATTTCAAAAACTATTGTGCGTGTTCCATTGCAAAGATACACACATCATTTGTCTTAAATACTATGATAACTCCACGGTTGTAATCAGACACTTTTGTATTTTTAATTTAATTTAAGGCCTTTAAGCAACTTTGGCTCAGACCGAAGGCTCTTTTGTGCAAATATTTTTGATAACACTGAAGTATATATTTTTTTAATTTTACTTAAGTAATAGTATTTCCGTGCTATTTAGAAAGTAAAACTGTCTGTTGATTTAGGCTACATCAAACGATGAATGTTGTTTGTTTAACTGCATCCAGTTTCGAGACAAAATCCATGAAAAAACCAAAACCGGCACTAGTTCCGCAGAGGAATGAACTTTCGTTACACTAAATTTCCAGAATTTTTTCAATCTCTTGATTTAATTACACAGTGGTCACCTTCATACGTATGTTACAGATTTGTTGCATCGTGGTTCTGCCCTGTGGGGTGTGACACTCTCCAAATTCTCGAGAGAACCCCTCAACTTAAATTTTTTGCGGTCGAAAATCGATAGAAATCATGCAAAACTCCATAATCCCTATTTTGTCTTTATACCCCCAAAACTGAAAATCCTGGCGGAATCCCTGCTTTCAAGCACCCTTATGTAGCAAAGAACTTTAATAAGTAACAGCTCAGAATATATATGTGATCTTAGAGTATAATAGCGAAGCATATTTAAGTGTAACAATTCGAAAGTTCCATGAGAATTTTTCAAGTTCAGAGAAAAAAGAAAACATGACATCCATTAAAAGTTATAGTATATGACAAATCAGAGATAGCTTCTCACAGATAGCAGAAGACATCTGCGATTCATTTCACACATTTTGTGCAACTTACTATTAGTTTTGATACATGCTAAAGTGTTCTGAGTTAACATTTTAATGTAATTTACTTAGCTGCGGTCGATAAAATCAAGTTTTAATACTTTTCTTATCGTAAATTCAGCACTTATAAAAGTGTGTGTTATTAACATATTGACATTAAAGGCGTAGTTGTATTCAGCAATTATTTGAAGTTTATATGGAAGAGTGGCTTCTTTTATGTATACTGTTTGTCATTAAAAATGCAACACCAAGGAGGAGACATCTGATTAATGGAAAATTTGCAGAATGTGTAGAGTATGGAAAGAGATACAATTGATTAACTCACTGCGAATCCTGTTTTTTGCATCGCCACGTCGTCGGTCCGGCAGCGGGTATTATGGTGTCGGGTGTCATTGGATTCCATGCCCATTCGTGTCTCCTACGCATTGACGGACATGTGACGAGCCAAGGAAACATCGACAATGTGTTGGACCCGGTTGTGCTCCTCTTTTGTGCAGGCCCTACCGCGGACCACATTCCACCAGGAAAACGCACACCTGCATGTGGCACGTGATGTCCTAGCATTCCTAGTTAGACACAATGTTCACCTGCTTCCTTGGCCGGCGCGTTCACCTGATCTCTTGTAAATTGAACATGTCTTGCCTATGTTTGCGCAACGCCTTTCACGCCAATGACCTCCCTCAATTACAGTTGATGAGCTGTAGCAACGTGTCGGAGACGCATGGCTTGCAATACTCAGGAGGGTATCCATGCGCTCATTCCCTCTATGCCACGCCGTGTTGCAGCCGTTCTGAACCCTATGGTGAAACCTTCTGCAGTTCTGTTCCACTTTTGCCACTTTTCACGCGTCGCACAGAGCAGTAAGTTTACTAATTTTCTACTTGTACCTAAAGGTATCTATCTGCCAAATTTGGGGCTGCTATCTTCTCTCCTTCTTGGTGTTGCATGTTTGATAGCAAGCAGTGTAATTTACTAGAAGATTTCATGAAATGAATGAAGAATATGCACTGCAGCAACAATTTCAAAATAGCTTTTATTCCTGATAGAAACAAGTTTCTTGCTAGCGTTGGAAACAGAAATTATACATAAATAATGAAGGAAAACTTACGAAAAATCATCAGACAGGGAGGATATATTTTTCTCTCCTTAATTTTGTTTTAATTTTAGCCTATCTGTCAGGAGAAAACAGCAGTCAGGTAAGGGAAGATTTCCGTAAAGACAATCCACATCGAGAGGTGAAAAAAATTAAAAGCTCACTGTAAACGCTGTAGTACTAAAGAAACATCTAGTACGATCATTGTATTTTTTTATACAGGGTGTCCCAGTCATATACGTAAAAACTTCGGCAGATAATTTGTCACACATAAATAAGAATGAAAGTTCCTATTAACAAGGATCCGATTTCACTTCGTTTTGGATATAGAGTGTTTCCAACTTGGAGCCTAAATTGAACGCCTTACAATGAATAATTCTAAAATGGGTATTCTTTCTAAAGTAAAATGAATAATTCTAAATAAATCAGAAACGATGCAGTGAATGAAAATTTTGTTTGTGGAAATTTATTTCTATTGACATGGTGAATATCAAGAGTGAAAATACGTCATATGTCAGTGTTGCCAACCCGGTATAACATTTGCACCACAGTGATGTGTGCTTTACGTATATTGTTAATCACCACTAAAGGATAATAAATACCCAATATCATGACGTAGTGACATTTGAAAATTTTAAATATTATATATGAAGTAATGTAATAAAGTTAGAACAAACTATGCACTTACTGATTAAATAATATATACACAGAAACAACTACTGCCAAGAAAATATTTGACCAACAACAAAACACTAAGATCTAAATAAATGAAGCCAAAACTCTGAAAATTAATTATTTTAAAAACTGACTATTCAAATGTATATGTATCAATTTCTGCGCCCATCTGTTATCATTATTAAAATTAATAGCAATACAGAGAAATTTAAAAAAGCCAAATAGACCGACTGTGCTCCATGAATATTGATATCCAAGGCAACATTAAAAAGTATTCGTTATAATACGAGTTAAATCCAATAGATTGCGCTAGTTGTGTGTTTAAAGAATGTTTTAAACAGAAGGCAATAGACAGAGCCGCTGATATTGCGGACAGGTTTGATTAAAGATAATTAATTTTCAAGTTCAGGCAGGCTATATTGAAACTCTGTATCTTATATGCATCTTATTAAAATGTTGATGTCTTTGAAGATTCTCACGGGCACCGGAAAAGAATTGTTGTAAGAGTAGAATAAATAGTTTCGTTGAGACTTGTCCCAATAAAAAAATTCAGCTTGAACGGTCCTAGTTATATTAGCAATACATTTAAGGAATAAACTTCAAATCCGATTAAGGAACACCGGAAGAATCAAATAAATAACTCAAACCTCAAAACGTACATTTTCTCCCATCATCATTACAAAACAAGATAACTAGGAACGAAGCCAGTTCATAAGATTAGTGAAATAGAAAAGTGGAAAAGATTTATCCTTGTATATGAAACAAAATATGATGACATACGTGGTCTTAAGAAATAAGGTGATCCCAAAACCTTGGAAGCGCCGTGTTCTAAGCTTAGAAAAAGCAGGTATTAGTACGAATTATTGTACGGATGAATAGACAAAAGGTAAGAGAAAAAGACGAAAGAAGGTAAGACGAGTGTAAATATATATATGTGAAAGAAGAAGAAAAGAAAAGGAAGTAATACTCAACCTGATATATACGGTCGAGTTTTTCCGAGGTAAGAAACGGAAGCAGCAGAAAATCTGGAGAAAGATCTTTGCGTTTGAATTAAGTTTCACTCAGCGTTTCTTTTCTAGAATTAAGTAGCTTAAGATTTGCCTCTGTCTTCCTCTCTTTCTCTTAAAAGATAACATCTAGTTTGCTCACCCGCAAAGAAGATTAACTAACGACTTTATTAAGAATAGGGTGGAAGAAAAGCAAAGAGTGGGGATTATAAAAAAAAAAAAGTGTTCACATGTGAAATACTGCTTTTAACTTCAGTTTCTGGAATTATGCTTTTCCTTATTTTTAATTACTCTTTTTAAATTCTGTTCCTTATTTTCATATTTATATTTCCACACTTCTTCTTAAAACATTTTTTCTTTTCTTTAGCATATATTTATTTATTTTTGTTTGTGAACGATAAATTTGAATGAACTACAAACTAAAGGCATCTATTAATTGAATCATCATCTGGTGATTATATTAGTTAATCTTTTATTTTGAGATAAGTTTATGGCTTGAAGGACTCTGGGCAAGGTGAATCGATGATGATTTGTCAATAACTTACGTTGGGTGAAGATGACTTGCTAATAATGTTATCTACACTATGTAAGTGGATTCCAAACCGCTCTATTAAATTTTTTTGACGCCGGATTGTTCGAAGTGTGTAATCATATATCTTTTACTATTACCATTTAGATAAAAATCCAATAAACTCTGCGGACGCAAATTTTAAATGCAGTACCTAGTGTTGTAAATTTACAGTCATAGGTACAATAAACTGATTCCATCGTTGTAGAGATGAATAAATGAATGCAAATCTTCTTGAATTGAATTAATTTCAGCCTTTTAGGCAACTTTGGTACAGGCTGAATGGATGATGACGAGAGAATTTTTGGGGGGAATGATGAAAGTTCGAGTAAAGGAGAAAACTCCGAGAAAACCAACACAAACGGTGTTTGTCCACCACAAGGTCGGAATCGAACCGAGGATCACTTGTAGCAGAGGTGAGCACACTAACACTGAGCCACCGCGGGCCCATTGAAAAACTTCTTCGTGGTTGTACAACGATCACATCAAACCATAACTTCTGGTAGCTGTCTATTATTAAATTTAACATTTCGAGCAATTAGCAGTCATTTCCTGAAATCAGAGTACTAGTTAGTGGAAATGAGGAAATCTCTTATTAATAATAATGTATAAAATACTCAACTAAATTAGTAATGATAGGCTTTAATCTTCAGCACTCCATTCAGTTGAAAAGATAAAAGTCATCGTCTTCTAATATATATATAATTTAAAATGAGAGAGGTAGACATTTATTTGGATTGTTAATTTGTGATACGAGTTGATTTGTTGCTTCGCTTCAAATATATTCGCTGACTTGAAATTGTAAAAGAAATGGACACGTATCTTGAAATTTGTGCAGACACTTTTGAGGGTATTATTCCGTTCCAAAAGAGTCTGTAAAACTAGTAACATTTATTTAAAACTAAATGTATCCATTATTAAGGCGCGAAACGATATTTAGTCCGTGAAAATTAATTTCTGTTTACTTCTAATAAAATGTATATAATTGACGTAAAACAAAAAAAGCATTAAACCTACTGGCATTGAGCCTTAACACTGCTGCAACCCAGCTAACAGCATTGTTGATTTGGTTGCATAGGAGCCCAGGCGTTATTTCCTTAAGTTGCTCCTTCCTGATACTGTATGTTCCAAATGCTCTTCTTTCCCCTTCAAAGAAGAAGTACAACAAACATTTCATTAACCGTGGACGGACCTCTTCATTATCCTCTTTGTGAATTAACCGCGCCGAACCTAAGAGCTTCATAGATTAAACGAAGAGTAGAAAATAAATGTAACAATAATTCTTTTTGATCTTAATTTTATAACATATTGGAGATGTACCTGAAAATATCCTGAAAAGAATTGAACCCAGCAAAGAGTACTGTTGACTTGATTACAAAGGAGGCCAATGCATTGCTAATTTGAAGTAAGTGCCTGTTTATGCTGTGTTCCAGACTCCTTTCGCAGTCAGAGTGGACAGATTATACGGACATATTGTTCACTTTGTGAATTAACCGTGGCATGGACTTGGAGGTTCATCCAGAGAACCATGCGTCGTTTACAGAATTTTTTGGAAGTAGTTATTGACGACCTCGATGTACAACCAGTCCGAGTTTTCTATATAAAAGAATACCCTTACAATTGTTTATTTTATCATTAAGTGCACAAGTAAATATAATTCAATAATATTCAAGGGTGGAAGAAGGATGCTATTGATGTTTCCTGAATAATCCGTGATTTACGTTATCCACGACTTTTCTGTCAGTCATTACTCCAGGTAATCTGTAATTTGGTGTATTGTTATTCGTGCCGTGAGCAGACCAGTTCTTGAAGTAGCGTGAACGTACCTATAAAATCGTGTTGCTTTCATTATGTTGTATCATGTCGGCTCAGGTAAAGACCACATTTCAACTACCTTACTATGCAAGGGGAATAGGGGCTCCATAGTCAAGTGGTTAGAACGTTAGACTCATGTCCGCGTGATCCTGGGTTCAAATCCCGGCTGAAGTCACACTTTTCGGCGTCCACCTAGCGTCCCGAGGCAAACTAGAAATCACGTGAATAAAGGCGTAAAGGCCACATAGTCTAGAAAGTCCCTAATACGCCTGTTCGTGGCCAGGTAGCGAATGCTAACCACACTTCCATCACTCAGGTGGACGCAGTTCCACCAAGCGCGGACAAATGGCGTTGGGGTAGGCTCAGGACATTTCGGTCTGTAACGTCCGTGGTTTTTATTATGCAGGGGAAATACCTGTTCCGTTCCTTATCAGGCAAAGCTTGCTCTTGGATGAAGATGTATTCACTAAGAAGAAGGAGAAGAAGAGCTTTTTTTCAATGAACCTATGAGAATTGAACTGCTGAATACACTCCACAAGAGACGGACTATAATTGGGATATTAAAGAAGGCTCAAAGGAACTGGTTAGGCTATTGAAGATAAGTTTGAAGAGTAAAAGAGATAGAGAAAGAAGATAGATGCAACTTCTTGACCTGATAGCAGAGTAAACTTGATTCAAACTTCTCGCAAGCTAGCTAAGCCAGGAGAAACATTTGCATCAAACTTGTCATGCAAGTATTAAGCTTGAATCATACTAGTTGGCACATATCAATCTTGATGTAAGCTTACCATATCAAGCTTGTTACAGTAAGCACGAAAAAGCTTCCCACGACACTTGCATTCAAGTTCATGAACACAACTGTCTACGTTTAGCTTGAATCAAACTTGCAATATCAAATCAACTTAGTACAGCCAATTTCAAACTTGAATCAAGCTTGTTACAACAATCATAACTACTTAAGCAAAAAGATACTAAATATTTAAGTTTGCTATACGCTTGCACTCTATCTGAGGATAGTATTAAGGAAATTAATCATACTGTAAGAAACAAAGAGAAAAGGACAAGATCGAGATGAATGGAGAAGGTTTAACTTAACATTTAAGGACCTGCCCGTTACGGCAGAACATTAGTATCGATGCTGATGAATAATCCTATAGTGATGGTCTATACCCTTAATAAGACGCTACAACTGATAAAGGGAACAATAGCCTTTTGATAGTACAAAATCATCAGATGATCATTGTGAAGCACCATGTGTCTACTGACGTAATGGTGGTGGCGGCGTATATCTACGCTTTGGGTTCATCACACAAGGACAGATACTGACGCTCACCCACCCACATACATCCACGCATATATAAACACACACATACTTTCTCTCTCTCTCTCTCTTTCTCTCTCTCTCTTGAACAGAAAAAGGAGAGAGGGAGGAAACGCGGAAGAGAGATTTACAATGTAGAATTACACCAGCACACACACACACACACATCACAAAAACACACACGTGTATGAACAGACACTCGCTCTCATGTTCAAGTTCCCGGATTCATTTTGTGTGTCGAATGTGAAGCCTGCTATTGTCTCCTGAGATACAAAGCTTTCGCTCTGAATGCATGAGAGAGAGAGAGAGAGAGAGAGAGAGAGAGAGAGAGACAGACAGAGAGAGAGGTTTCCGCTTAATGAATCCGAACAATGTTTGACTCACACACAAACGCACGCACACACTGTACTGGCACAATCCGTGCATGTATACATTCGACTGATTTTTGGTTGGTCTGACAATCAATGACACATATTCTTAACTGATCATTCACGTAGCAGCAAAGATTTTTTTTCTAACTTTTAACACTGTTTTGAACGATATAGAGAAAAATGTAGTCTACCTCTCCCCCCACCCTCCCAGATACACACACTACTTTCATCTGTACATATATTATTTTTGAGTTCATGGGCAGAATAAATATTGAAAGGTTACAAGAAAAGGTTGACAGTTATGCTTCATTTCATATCTCATACATTTACAAATGAGGTAATTTAGTTTTTGTTTTCTATTTATACACTTGATTCAGTGCAATTGAATAGACATTTAATTGACTTTAGCGCATATGTGTTAATTACAACATTTGTATTCCTTTTTTGAGTGTAAAACAACGCAGAACAATAATAATAATTTGATGAAATTTGTCTGCTAATTAATTTGAACTATCTTCTGTTCGATTTCAATGATTTTAGTGAAAATGATTTTAATATATTAAACATTACCATAACAGTAATCACCCCGCTTTAAATATATTTTTGTGTTTGTGGAGTGAGTAAGGTCAATGTATTCAGTTTACGCTGACGCTTTTGATTCTTTTTAAATTAAATTTTCAAGAAACATTTGCCAATCAAAGTAATCCCCTTGTTTTATTGATGTACTGACCGTTACAGTGATTGGTTGTGTTGATGAAATAAAATTGAATGATTAACAATATCAATTAATTACGTGAATTCAAGTTAGCATGTTAAAGATATTTTTAATGCGTAGTGAGCGTGGTTCATATATTCTAGTTTGGGTGAATGTGAAGGTTAAAAATCCACGTTCAACAAGGGAAAATTGGGAAATCTGAACTTAAAAGAAATTTGGAAAGACAAAGAATAGGCAAACGTTTGATGAAAGATAACTGAACGTTACAACCTAACCTAAATTTATAACTATCTTTATAAATGATGTATACAAGTTATGAGGTGTGATTAATACATTGATAGCCACAAGTCTTCTTGTATGTTGGAAGATATGTAAGAGTACAAAGCAAGTTAACTTAATAGTCAAAATATATGGGAGGAAATCTAATACAGCACCCTCAAGTATGTTGAGGTGTCCTGCATTGTGTGAGCTAACCTAAAATTATGAACTGCAAAGTTTTAGCTCTCTCAATTATATCCACACTTGAGCCAGGGTTTGTCCCAAAATTCAGAAAGTGTTTGAAATTCTGAGCCAGTAACAAGAGCAGAAAATATTCTATAGTAATACTATATTAGAGGATCATATGTTCTTTTGAGGTCTTCTGTATATTAGTATGTTAATATTTCAGCTTCTTCTTCTCTCAGTTAACAAATGGAGAAAACATGTCAATCAATATTCGAGAAATTTGTCAATCTTTAAAGAACATATCTTCTGCTAGATATGAAAACTGATGAACTATTGGAATTTCTGGAAATAGTTGGAGGATTAAAACAAAGTATATAAAAAATATTGGTTTTTCAGAAGCAGAAAAATATCACTGACGTTTAACTTACAATAATAAAAGCTATATGTCGACTCCATAAGCCAAAAGATACAAGTGACATTGGGAGATGAAAAACGTTTGAGATAACACGAAATATATTCTCACAAAACTGTCATATTTTGCACAAAGAAACCTTGAACCTTAATGTGTACATTTACAAACAATGACAGTTTTGTGTCGCATATATTTCGGGTTATATAAAACAGATTACCTTAACTTTTATTTATTCGTCAATGTGACTTATATTCATTGACTTCTGGATTTAATAGATGCGTTTTTCCTCTTTTCTGTCTGGTTTATTCTATCAATTTCATTCTCGTTATTCCTATTTGGTCAAGAAATTTCTAAAAATGTTAGTGAAACCATAGGAACAACATTTTTGAAATATAAAAATTAAAGGTATTATGCTATAAAAAAAGTGAAGCACTAATATTTTAAACTTTTTTTCTTTATACGTGCACGTACTGCTAATTGGTGTGACAATAAAGTTCACGAACTCTTTAAGAAAGTCACAAAAGGTGGCAACACTGTACAGCAATCAAAATTTGCTGATAACTTGGCTGTTCTTGTAGTTATTTTAGTGTGGCGCCTGCTGTCTGTATGAAGGAGTAGCTAATGCACCAGAAAGCACATTCATGAAAGTCTCAGATGAAAGTAAAGAAGAACGACGGTAGTACATTTCCTCTTGAACTGAGTGCTACAACACTGTTTTCTCATTTTCTTTTTGTTTTCATTTTGTCCGCAGTTTGACAAAAAATGGCCTTACTTAGAACTCGAAAACGCTTACGTAGATTAATTACTAATGCTCTAAAATTCAAGCCCGTCAGTAAACGCAATAATAGAGAAGATAGATAAGGCAGCACAGTTACTTAAGAATCAGATTATTCGTATACAGTGTTGCCACCGTTAGCAATAAGTGGCAGGTTTGAGAGCGAATCTCGTATGTATGAACGAAAAAGTTGTATTTGTATGTATATAAGAGAGAGAGCGTCACAGAGCGAGAGCGAGAGAGAGAGAGAGAAAGAGGAAGATGAAAAGAAAGAGAGGGAAAATATATGAGTCACAAAATGTGATCAATATGAATGAGAATTTTGAGAAAAGTTAACAAATAAGAAAAAGGTATTGAAATGAAGAAAATAAAAATTCTAACATAAAATTTTCACATCAAGAAAAATTTGCCCAATCATCTTTCTTCCCACTTCTCTCGTTCTGTGTCTATATATCTATCTATCTATCTCGCTTTCTGGAAAATCATAATGTGTAGTAAGGAACATTCGAAGAACCTAGTGAGGATTGGGGTAGATAGTTCTTGAGAGAGACTGAATTCTGTGAGGTGACACTAAAGGAGGAGTAGAAAGAAGGGTGTAGAAAGTGTGGGGAAAAGAATTTTTCTCTTACACGTCACAACCAGGACAGTGTGCCAAACTAGGGATGTCCCTTTGTGTGTG
The DNA here is from genome assembly GCA_022664845.1 of Lepisma saccharinum. Taxonomy (NCBI): domain Eukaryota; kingdom Metazoa; phylum Arthropoda; class Insecta; order Zygentoma; family Lepismatidae; genus Lepisma; species Lepisma saccharinum. Next base: position 18,463 of record JAGDQP010022657.1, read on the forward strand.
TGTGTGTGTGTGTGTGTGTGTGTGTGTGTGTGTGTGTGTGAGAGAGAGAGAGAGAGAGAGAGAGAGAGAGAGAGAGAATATATGAAAAAAGAAAGCTTAGGTGGAAAATATAGGGAAGAGAAAAAAATTTCCTGAGGAGAAAATTAGAATTTCAAATGATGCATTTCAATTTTGAGCAGAAGGTTATGAAACTGGAGATAAAGATGAAAACGGGGCCAGGAAAGGAGAATGCCTATAAAATATGTATGTATGTGTATATGTAAGTGTGCTCCTATCTATATATGCATATACGTTGAAGGGCATGTGTTACGCATTTCTATGTATATAAGAAATTTTGCAAGGATTATTTCTTTTCCATTTTCAAACCAATTTCGTACTTTTAACAGTATAATCTGGTACATTTTGTGAGAGCGGTAATACCTACAAATGATTTTTAATTTAATTTAATTTTTGTATTTTGTGTTGCGTAAATTGGCAGCTACGTACTAAGTCTGTCACTTCTTTAGGAGATGATGTTCAGCGGCGAGCACTCTTCCGGTAGTACGGATGTGAATATATTGTCCAGAGCTTAAGGTATAATCCCCACACCAGAGCTTAAACAGAGTTACTTTTGCTGACTCGGTGACCCAGACAGTAGTGACTTGTTCCGAAACTTAACCCGATTGATCCGTCTCTACCTGGTTAACCCGCTAAGTCTGTCTTGACCCAATTTAACCTGATCTTGTTTCTGTGATCTGTAGCAATCAATACTTTCATTTTTGAGATTCACAAATTCTTCCAGAATGACCTTTCCGAGGGAGAAATTTTCCTCCGGAGGTATTTGTATTATTTACATGTGTTATTACTATTGCTAGGAAACTTTCGGCGTCGTAATTTTCGTGTTTTGAAAGTTTACACACCGGTTTCCTGTCACCTATGAAGAAAACACTGTTCAAACACGACCGTGTATATAATAAGGAAATAATGTAACACTCCGCTTTGCCCTCCGGTTCGAAACCGGTTCAGCCCTGATCCCAAGCATAGACCCGATGACCCGGTATAAAACTTGACCCAAATGTCTCATTTCGGTTCTGCCCCGCATTTGCCTGGGGAAACTAAGGGAAACAGTAAAGTCTAGCCACTGAGGCGATACAGCAGAAAGACTGAAAACTCGTTACGTTTCCAGCATCCGTTCAAAAGTCAGCGACTACAAATATTTTATCTGTTATATTTTTACACTTATAAAATTAATTATGTACTGTAGTTTATAAAATTAGTACAAAGTAAAAAGGATATTCAGAACTATTTACGTATTTATGAGAACACACTGAGCTTACACAGAATGTCAGCGATGAAATTATGTACAGATAGTCAAAACAAAATGTTAACTGAATCACCAAACGCAAATATAAAATCATCAAATGAAAGATTCATAATGAAATGAAATTGATAAAAGTTCCAGAAAGAATTGAACAAAGAGGAAATATACTTTATTACAGAACATAATTAGCTCTGTTTTATTAATTATCTTTTTAATTGATTCATACTCGAATTTTATTTCTTTTTATTTTGTTTTTACCGTTGTGTTAACGCTTTTCTTGTGGACGCTAATTCAGTAAATTTTGTTACAATAGACATGTTGTTTTTTATGACCTCGTGTCCTAACTTTACAATAAGAAATATAAACATGTTATTTTGAGAATATATGAAGCAAATACAGTACTGTGCTAAAAGTTTGTCCACTACAAATAGATCAATTAGGCAAAACCTAGTTCAAAAATGTCTCGAGAACTTGAAAACGGAACGATGGATATATATAAATCAGACAGCATTTATATAGAATGCAGTTGCATACAATTAATATTGTTATTTGTGCAATCCTTTCGCTGTTAGTAGAGCAGATTCAAAACATCTTTCATTAAAGGAAGCAGAAGATTTGTCAGAACATGAGGCTGATTCTAGTCCAGCGGCTCGACGATTCCGGGTTCGAATCCCGGCTGGGCATGGATGTGAATTTTAACTAGCATCGAATTCATAATCGTGACGGGCCCCAAGTCAAAGTTACGAAAAAATGCCCCATACAAAATAACATTTTCAAAGTGTCATCAGGCTAATTGACCTAGTCAAACAAAAGTAATTCATTTTTAAAAAATCCAAGTGATACAAGATGCTCCGTCTACACTATCCAAGTTCTGTCTTTCACGTTCTATACTCGGTTTACCGGGTACAGTTTTGAAAATTACGGAGAAGTATATAAGCTCATTGTATTTTTCGTTGAATTGTAAAAACATATTAATTATTAACTTACTAAAGTTAACCATCCTATCTCGTATTATAATGTTATTGCTTCTAATATTAAAAAAAATACGTTATTAAAATTTTCGTTTTTATTTTTTTCTTTTATTTTACAATGTTAGTTTCTTTAAAAATATAATTGAGTTGTCGAAGTACAACCACGCACGCTATTTCACGGCACACTAGTGAGTTGGAGTACACTTTTAGATTCACTTCTCCGGAGATAATAAGGTACACCAAATGAGATTATTTTACGTATTGCTCACCCAATATTTCTACATTAAAAATGGAGTTGAGAGTGTGTTTGAATACAAAATTGAAGAAAATAAGAGTATGAATGTAACACATATGCCTTTACAAATGAAGAATAATATACCATAATACAAAAATTAAAACATATGATCAGTACAATGGAGAGATTCAATTTTCTGTAAAGAACTTGCTGCTTTCAGCAAAATGTTTTGACGATATCTCATAAACCCGCTCCTTATATCAAAATGACGTCCATAGCACGTTTGTTGGATATTCCATCGGGATATTGGAACGTCTCATGGACATCCTGTTTACACCCATATAGTTTTAGGACATCAAGGGAATATCTCAATCTCGCATAAAGATATCCCAAAGACGTCCTATGGTTATCCTTCTGGGATGTTAAAGATTCTGATATGAATTACATCGAAAGTGGAGGTTTCTTTTTGGGTAGAACCCTTGTTATTCGGTCGCAAATCAAACAATCCAATCCTTTTTATAGGTAAACCGAACATAGGTGCCGATGGGTTGCATGATGGGATATTATATTTTACTTAGGATGAAATGAATGTAACCTGGGTGTCAAATTTTCCCACAACGTCAACATTTTGTGATCTCGGCGTTCGATTTTTCACTTCTCAAATTGCATATATTGGGTTAAATAGGGGAGAGATAGGGGACAGTCATACAAACATCCAGTCAATACGACAAACAAAGAAAATCTGACATTCCTGCATAAGATTTACAAAACAAAATGGCGTAAACTCAATTTGTTCCTATATACGAAACCACGCTATTGAAAAATCTTTTCTTGAATCATAGTTCATATCATTAGAAACAAAATAATATAAATATAACAAATACTTCATAGTATTTTCAAATACATTCATAAGTTCACTCGAAGTTAAATTGAATTCAAATACATCAAATAATAGAGTAATTCGAGTTATATTTATTGTAATTTTCTCCCGTTTTAAACCCCAAACTAAAAGGTTCGTTTCATTCAGTTCCCTTTTACTTTGAACCTGAGATAACTTGTAGAAGTTGTTATTGAGGGCCTTTTCTGAGAGAAGAATTCTTGTAAGGCCCTTTTTTTTTCTTTACTGTGTGCGAGCGAAGAGATGGATGGACTTCTGATTCTACCAGAGGTCTGCTATGTGAGGAATGTTCTCCCTTGGGCACGTTTCATGATGAAAATGGGCGAAAGTAGAACATCCATGTCTGTTCGGTTATATCCTAGGTATGAAAGAGTCCTGAGCTAACATCAAGACCTCTTTATATTGACTTCTACCCTAGGGATTACTGGGGCTATTTTGTGAGAAGGTTGAGCAAGTATAATTAAATGGAATACGTACCCTAGTATGCGCTAGAAATGGAGAAACATTATATTAAAGTACGTTAAATTTTCTTATAATACATTGCTCCTCGGTAAATCAGTAGAAAATACTTAAGATAAAGATGTATTTTCATAATATTGCACTTTCAAAAATAAGACTGTGATTTAAATTGGTAATTTTTGAAATTATTCAAATAAACAAGTACCTGATCTGTAGAAGGTTCTAGCCTATATGTACAATAAAGATTCGATTTCTATTTGCTTGCACTACCTGACATCTGTCCACATTCCTCTGTATGACTGTCTTTTGTCCAAGAGGCACTGGAGATTTCAGCGCCCTTTCGATAGTAAATAGTAATATTATATTGCCGATAGATGTCAGGTGACTGTAAAAAAAGTATTAATTACAACCGTATTGTCTGTGTGATTTTCAAACCTTCTACCATCAATCCTTTCAATTGATAAGTGTTTGTAAATCATAGAATTTCAACAAAACTAGCGACATAATGACCATAATAGTGTTATTTGTGTTCTTAGAATAATGCACAGAGGTGCCTATTGATCATATCTATACATTTTCATGAATTTTGTAGCAAAATCAGGTTTAAATTACTTCAATACCTTTTTTCATTATTATTTACTTTACCTGCTTTCCTCTCGTTTCTGGTTAACTATTTTCTTATGTTCTACCTGCGCGTTGTCTATTTTTTTTCGCATACCATCGATTTTTCTTCACCTAATTGAATTTTTTGTTTTACTTACATTATGTTCTAGTTTCGGCTACCTGCGTTTTGGGCTTGAATTGTGCCAACCTGTATTTTACTTTTGCCTCTAGTGTATTGGCTACTGGTATCTTGGGTTTTGTTTATGTTTTGTTCTCACCTACTTCCATTTTGAGTTTGTCTATCGGTATTGTATTTTCGCCTACCTGCGTTTACTTTCTATTCTTATGAGTTCTTCTTTAACACGCTTTTTAGTTTTAAGTAGAAATAAGCATTTGGGAAACTACGTGACAACTAACTTAAGTTTATTTATTAGTTTTTAGGCTCGAATAATTTATTCTAGTGCTACTATCAGTCATTTATAGAAAGCGAAGTGGCTGATCTCTAGAGACGATCAATCTAATTAACACATACCTCAGGCGATCCAGGGTAATACAAACAAGTTTCTTTTGAATAACAAGGTAGAATAAGTAATATATCGCTGACAAGTTCTTAGGCCAGTCTATACCTTGCATATAAAAAAAAATGAAAATGAACCTATAAAATATAACAAATGTTAAAAACTGAAAAAAAAAATACCTGGACATGGACTACTGAAGACCCAGAAGATATTAATGGGAAATTGATATAGCGAAAAATAGTTTGCGAATTTACTTTAAAACAAAATAAAGTTTAAAACTTAAAATATAGTTTGTTATACTCTCCAAGGAGAAAGGCACAATACTGGCAGTAGTCCCGCAACAGAAAGGAAAGGTAGTGAGTGAAGGATTGCACCCAATGTCTTAGCTTTTATTATATGATGCTATCCCACTAACCTAGTGTTCTGTTGGTGTACTACACTGTGTTTTACTATATTCAAATTACAACTACATACAAATTTGCTTTCATGTGATTCAAACCGACAACAATTGACTACATACTCCTTACAGTAGTACCCATAGGCATCCAAGTAAGTTTCTGGTCTGATTAGCGAATAGGGCTCCAAGACATCTCGATGTTTGGTGGACAGTGCTGGTTTTTACAACCAGTGGCGAATTCTCGGGATAGACATGGTAGACAGTGTCTTCTCATTTTTTTTATAAATAAAGTTAATTACTTTTGTATTTACTGCTAATAAACTTTGATTTGATTTAGACTTTCATCACCAAAATATATACTATTTATTCCCTTATGTAACATACAGGTTAGAATGTTAAAAAATGAAAAAAAGTATGTAACAATGCTATATTCTAGAACATTGAAAAGTACTGTAAACCCTTCTATTAGCTCCAAAATGGCTTCTTGCGTTTTTGTTCACCTTGCACTCTATAGCGACCTAAAGTAGCTGCAGACGACAGAGGTGACTAAGAGATTTGAGCAGGGAGACAGTCCTTAATATGTCTTGTTTCAGTAGCTTGGCACGTGACTCGTGCTCACGACCGTATTAGTTATATTCAAGGTTTTTAAATAACTTTGCTTGCTGTCACACGCTTTGCTATTTTGCTTTGATATAAGACATGTCTCTTCTCATACAGCACGCATGAGTTGCTCGCGGGAAGTGCATTAAAACGTTGTACGAAAACGTATTTATTGTTCAACTTGGGAACTGAATATAAATTAAAAATAATGATAAAATATTTATTGCTGTAGACAGTTTCTTTAATGCTGGGTTGTCAAATACGATATCTAATCACATAGATAAAATCTATTCTATTTTCTCAAAACATAATTGTAGAGGATGGAAAACTTTGTTCCCAAAATCACCCTACTTGTTGCGATTTATATGTGGAAAACGGAATAATTCTTGCTGAATGACTCTTGTATTTTGTTTAGATAATCTGGAAATCTTGTAACTAAATCTAGAATAATTTATGTCTAAATGTTTTGGAAAATTTTAACATTATATCGGCTAATAAAGATTATAACTTTCCTATTATCGATGTAGGATTTTGGCATACCCAGCCCCCACCCCCACCCCTCTTTCCGTAGCTACAAACCCGCAAGCGTTTTCCACTAGTAAAATAGTCTCTCAGTCTTTTTGAGTTGACTTAGATCACTTCAAAACACTTAATTATATTTCTAAGAAGGGAAAAAATGAAATTTTAGACTCCGTTATACAGCCAACTAAGGTAGATTTGCGTAATTTTAAGATTTGCGTTTTTCTTTGAAATCAAGAAGTAAAATAAAATTCGAGCCACTTTTATGCAATTAGCGATTATTGAATTTAAAATGTTGGGCTAAAGTATTTTGAATTGGCTGCCGCTACAAAATGAACATTAACATCCGCAGCAGTAAACATAAAATTCTCGCACGAATTAAATTGTTGGAGTTCATTCTTTACGTGTAGTAGGGACCGTGATTACAGAGAGAAACTGATGATATTGCCAAGATAAAAGTGGGAGTTCGAAACTTTCAGATATTTCATCCTGGAATTCTTTACGTTGCTATTTCCGTGGAGGAATGAGATTCTATCGAAGGTCCCATCCAGGCATTCGCCTGGTGGTGCAGGTAAGGCTCGAACTCACGTCACCTCTTCAGCATTTTTCTAAGTCCGCGATATAATTATTTTACTACAGGAAGTGAGTGCATGCTTTGAATTTATCTACCAGAAGTTAACTGAGGTAAGCAAGTTGCACAGTTCGTAGAAACATATTTACCGATTTTTGTTTTTCAGTATTATGCTATATTTTCAGTACTATTTTCTTCTGCTTTTGATTTCCCTAACGTTGTTTTTAAACATTGTCTACCCACTTGTTTGTGCCGCGCTTCGCCACTTTTTATAGGTTAAATCCTGGTCTTGGATTGCTTCCTATCACGACCAGCTCTTCTGACGAATTTTATATGGTAGTCAAAGTGAATGCCATATACCACTTAAGGTCAGTTCTACAACAGTGTTTCGTAGTGATGATATGACTCCTCGTAAAAGACATTATTTTTTTTCCGACGTGCTAAAACCTATTTGTTTTTGAACAAAGTGCAGCGATTACGAATAGTTTTCTTGTACTATTTGCAAATCTCTTTTTGCAACTGATCATTGAAGGTTGAAGTGGCGTTGAGAAATGTAAATATAAAAAAATACATACCATTTATAACTCTTCGACAATATTGCAATGTCTTTTCCACAAATTAAATATTCTGATATTCTCTGTTCTTATATCTACTTCCACAACTGGTATCAAGATTTGAGAAAACCCAGAGTGTGTATTCAAGTATCATAATGGTAGAGTTCGAATCGATATGCGGGAAAATGGTACAGCGTACAACAACTATCAATATTTACATGTTTTTGCTTAGTCGAACAGGCAATGGCTGCTTTTGTCTGTACAATAAACTGATTTGTTGCTACCTTACCTTATACGTACGTGCTCACCAATGATATCGTAAATCTCCTTCATTTATTTTCTTCACAGATCATATAATGTAACTTTAGGAAAGAAATAAGGACTTGATTTATGTTCTTAGAACGGCAAATTGAGTATTTTGTTTAGACTGTGGATCAAGGAAATCACGCACTAAACGAAAAGAAACTTTTTTTTTTCCAATGGATAAAATGGAGACCCTCAAATTCAATTGAATGCAGCCAAAAATTGTCTCCATTTTCTTTTCCACAATTCCAACTTGTTCAATTGCCAATGACTTTAAAAGCAAGTTGAATTAACACTTAGTTCTCAAAACTGAAGAGCTAACTCAGGTACTTATCTCAGAAGAGGTCTTAGATTTTTTTTTGAAAAAAAAAAAAAAACGAACTACAATAAAAGAAGAAAACTCAAAGAAATTAGGGAGGTGCCTGCTATATTTTTAATACAGTCGGTTACCATCCTTTCCCTAATAGCTACAGAAAAAAAAGAGGGGAGCAAAACTACCTTCATTAAAGCAAAAGCAAGTCTCTCTCCGCCCTCTCTCTTTCTCTCTCTCTCTCCGAATCCATTTTCTTTGTCTTCAATGCTTTCTCCGATACCTTCAAGCAATATATCGATTTTCCATTGGAGACTGAAACGCGCGAAGACAAACCTGGGTCTAATTGCACCTTAGAGGATTGCCAATACTGTAATTAGCGGTTTGAAAGAAACATTTTTTTTATTTCTTCTTGCATGGAAATACAGAGTTTCGTTTGCAATATCATCTTTTTGTAGGATTTTTCCTTTTTCTAATTGTACTCTCCATTTCAAGAATATACCTACAAACAAAATTTCCTTGTCGTTTGAAGTAAATGTATAATTGTTATCGAGTGTGTTTTTTTTAATAACTGTTCGTTGTAGGTTAGCAACTTATATGAGTTTATATCCTTTACATAATATATTTTGCCTACTTTCAACTGTTCATGGAGAGGAAGAAATCCCCTTTCTTCGTACAGTATAGGTACATTATCCGCTTTTAGGTTCTAGTTTCATTAATTTCTGTGTTTTTAGACAGTGTTTTTAACTCAACTATAGTTTCGATAACGTGTAAATTACTTACTTTTCCAACCAAAACATTCCAATTACAGAAAAGATTTACACTGCACATACATTTTGTATTTTTAGTGATTGTACAGCCGGAAGACAGGTTGGTACTCTTTTCACATTTGGAGCCAACCATCGTAACATATGTTCATTTACGTTTGAAATAATAATTTCAATGTAAAGGTACAATTGAACAAGTGTATGAGAGTTGTTTAAGAATACTTAATCTTTTTAAAAATTGGAGGAAATGATTATGATGAAATCCTTAGCTAGGAAAGCTTCATAGCTGACACAGTGGAGCGAACGCTTAAGTGAGATTTACATCCTTCCGGGAAAGGGATGCAGGTCAGGGGAAAGTGATACGATCCACTTTTGTTGTAGTACGACTGAGAAAAAACGCTGCAAACTTCGCTGATAATAAATTTAAAAAAACACTGACGTAACAGGCGTATAAGCCCTGAGCCTGCCCCAACGCCATCTGTCCGTGTTTGGTGGAACTACGTCCACCTGAGTAACGACTGTTTGGTCAGCATTGCGCGTACCTAACCACGAACAGGCGTATGAGCGGCTTACAAGACCGAGTGTGGCCATCACGTCTTTATTCACGTGACTCCCCCAATTTCTCTCACGACGCTGGGTGGACGCCGAAAAATGGGACTCCATCTGGGAATTGAACCCGGGACAACGCGGACATGAGTCCAGTGCTCTAACCACTAGACTATGGAGCCCCACTTCACTGATAATCGCCTGTTTTAATAGGACTTCAATCAGCCATTTCTACATTACTGATCTGAGGTTTGGTTTTCACTACAATAGTCTTTGAGAATACAAATAGTTTCCATTACTATACAAAATCACGACAATGAATCCTTATAACTTATTTTAGGACTTAAAGCAATTTATAATTTACGGAGCACTCTGTTTGCTTCGTTGCGTTCCCTTTGGAGAGAACAGCCAAAGTTTGGTATATAAGGCAAATATTAACTCAAATTGTCGATCTCGCGATTCAAAAGTAGTACTTCTCAATTAAGATAAGAATACTCGGCAATTGCAACTTTAGATTGTGCAATAATTTTGACTTTCTTTCCATTACGTTATTATTCGTGGAAATACAATTGGAGCGCTTGATGGAAGAAAGAGATATCCCACGTTTGCTTGCTGACTCAAGAAAATGAGAGTGAATTTTTGTTTGAAAAATAAACCTATAAATAACAATCAATGATACGTCTATGAAGAGATAATTTATGAAATAACCTGATTCATCTTTCAGTAAATCCTTTTATCATGAAAACACTTAATTATTTGGAATGCTAGTGACATAAATATAATAATAGCAATCGGTCTGAAACCGGTCTTATATTTCTTTCAACAGCCTATATCTAACTTTTTTGGCAGTATAAAGAATGAACAGAGTCACATTAAACATGGACAATACTGGATCAGAATATTAACGAAGAATTGGCTAACACATTGGTTATACTAAACTAAAGTGTTTACATTTGAAATTATAAAATACATACAAAGTTATAAAGAATGAAATACTGTTAACAAATGTAATAATTTTATTCTTCAAAAGGTAAGCAATCCAGGGATTCTTCCAGACTTCCAGTGGGTGGATGTCACTCCTACAAAACCAGGCCCGAATTTAGGGTTCAGGACATCCTAGGCACAGTAAATTTTGACGTCCCTTCCCCTTTCTCGGGACCCGCCCCATGATTTTGATTATCTATACGGGTTTGAAATCATCTCGGCGATACCTTTCAAACGACATCTCAACCATCTTCTTACCTCTAGTAGTTCTTGTGTTGTCGACAGCCAGACGAACGGACAGAATGGTTGCATAAAGCTTCACAGCATTTGCTGCTGACTCCTAAAAACGGACCACAGTGATAATACGCGTAAAACAAACTTAGAACAGAAAATTTGGTCCATATTAGTTTAAACCGGAATGAACGATCGAGACTAAGCGCTTCCGTTATCCCTTCCGCTACCATGCTTCATAAATACAATTTTAAGGCATCGATCAGTCCAGTATCATTTTAGATAGAGGTCACTGGAGCTGACCGAGGTTGGATTTCCACGATACGAAGAATTTCGATAAACTTTGTTTTCACGCAGCACTACTTTGTCATACTCTGTTTTGTTTAGCTCTGTTTTGACGCGGGCGCTGTTTTCAGAGTGTCGATTTTATGGCACACTGTTATGACCAACGGTATTTTGTCCTGCGCTCTATTCTAGTATGTAATCACCTTGACCATCACTCCAACCAGTGTTATCTCCCATAATACCTGGTAGTAGTAATTAGTAATAATCGCACCCCCATTTACAAATCTACATCTGCCCCGAACTTTATTTTGTTTTTACTAGTAAAAGTCGATATAAACTTTCGCCTTACGTGACTAAATGACCCCCAAACTGAAACTCCTGGTAGAATACCTGGCCTTATATCACAAAAAGAAATATGAATTGTCACCCGAGAGTACCAGATGAACTTAATGACAAGTTCTGTGTGAAACAAGTCTCTCTCTCTCCCTACAAACATAAAAGTAGGCAAAGTTCTGTAATAGGTATTCAACATCTTATATTTACTTCGGCGCATTCCATAGTCATCATCTTTTTACAAAATGTCACTAGATGACACTGGCATTCAAATCTATTCAA